>VDFB02170927.1:125392-151054 GCA_007258455.2 Sequoia sempervirens | reverse complement strand
TTTTTGTTATATTAGGATTGACATTCGCTCTACAGTCTAGATGAGTTTTATGGATGATCGATCAGTTCCTTCGATTTTCATACAGCTATTCCTTCATCTCTCTTCTTGTTGAACTCTACCATTCTTTCAAGTCAAGATGGAGCTCATATTCACCAAGGATATGAAGTTTCATTGTGTTCTACTATGACCTCCATAGGAATATTCGATCTTTATTTTGGTTTATCATTTGATTACAGGAATAGATATGATTTCCATTAATACGAAGGAGAAGACCTTAACTGTTCTTGGAGATGCAGAACCAGTGTGCATTGTCAATAAAATAAGACGCAAAATCAAATGTGCTCGCCTGTTTCCACTGGACCACTTCCACTACCACCACCAGAAAAACCAAAGGAGGAGAAGCAAAATAAAGCAATACTATGTCAGAAATATCCTCCATGCATGGGGTGCTGCTTATGTGCATCTCCTCAACTCTGTGGATGTTCTACATGTTCAAGTCAATCGCGTATAGTATGGCCTTAGTGTCATCCTCCTAAGCCTCGTGCTAATGTAGTTTAGTATGTATGGAATGAGTAAAACCCAAGTTCCTGTACCATTTGTTATATCCTGAATCTTCGTACCGCCACTTGTACTGCGTATGATATTAAGATCATCATGAAAGCTAGATCTACCAGTCACCGTTGAATGTTTAGACATTGCAGGATGAAGTGTTGGGGTGTATATTGTGCCACATACAACAACCTTGTAAGTGGAGGGAGGGAGTTATCTTTTGTTTCAGGAGAGATAATTGTCTACCATACATTATGAGATGCTTTTATGTGTTAATAAAGTAGTGATGTTTCCTTCTACAGAAGAGTCGGGAAAAAGATTGAAATTTAGTTTTGCGAAGATTCCTCTTTTGCGGAAAGTGAGCGTGCATAAAACATTACTCCGCAGAATGGACACCTGGAAGTGTGATTAGGGTAAAAGATAAGGTAGAATGGACTAGGCACCAGACATTGCTGGTCCTCACAACGCTTGTTATTGTGATTGGGGAAAAGGACAACTTTATTTCCATATATAAGTGTGGTAAATAAATTAAATAGTCATAATAATAATTAGATAAGAAATTAAGCATAATCTACAACAAATTAAAAAGAATAGACATAAGACCATCCAAACTAGGGTTTATCGTTTCAAAATTTTAAATTAGAAATCACACCTTAGTGTGTAATGGGTATGTTGGAGAGGTGTGGAAGGTCAATTAGGGAAAATTTTGATTCTTTTTTTTTGCATACATTTGTGTAATACATGAGGTCAATTGGTGGGCTATTTAGCAAATGATATCGTTTGTGCAACAAAGGTCTCAATGGAGAAGTGATATCTTGAAATCAACTATGCATCCACTTATAGGGATTCAAACAGGATTGAAACAAAACCTTTGAATGAGGAAGATATGTAGGCTCCATTACCAACTAGCTCATGTTATGTTTGCAATAGGGAGAGAGGGAGAGATAAGGATAGAAAGAGGGAGAGATAGAGAAGGGAATAATGTGAGAGAGGGGCAAGGAGATAGATATAGAGAGAGGAAGATAGAGATGGAGATACAGGAGGAGAGAGATATCGAGAGAGTGGAGAGATGGATAGATAGAGATGGGAGAGATAAATATAGAGAGAGATAGAAAGAGAGAAGGAGAGAAAGAAAGATAGAGATAGAGATAGGAAGTGATATAGAGAGAGGGAGAGAAAGGGGTAGAGAGGGATGGAAAGATAATGAGATAGATATATAGTAAGAGATGGAAAAAGAAATATGGAGAGGTAAAGAGATATAGATATAGAGGTCTAGGAAGAGGGAGAGAGAGAGAGACAAGGTGAGAGATGAATGGATAGAGAGAGGGAGACATATCTAGAGATAGAGGGGGAGAGAGGAAGATAGAGGTAGAGATGAAGATGGAGCGAGAGAGGTAGAGAGAGAGAGAGAGATGAGGACATAAAGAGGAAGAGATAAAAATATATAGAGGGAGAGAGAGATATAGGAAGGGATATAAATGGTGAGATGGAGTGATAGCAAGATAGAGATATAAGAAGATATAGATAAAGGGGGAGAGGGAGAGAGATAGACAGATAAACAAACAAAGAGAAGTAGAGATAGAGATATAGAGGGGAAAATAGAAATAGGGAGAGATAGAGATATATGAGAAGAGAAAGAGTGAGGAATAGAGATATATGTGAATAGAAAGGGGGGAGAGAGAGAGAGGTAGAAAGAGATATAAAGAGAGAAATAAAGATAGAGATATAAAGTGGGAGGTAGAGATAGAGAGATATAGATAGAAAGAGAGAGAGAGAGAAGAAAGAGTAATAGAGAGGGGTAAACCCACAAAAGTGGTTTACAATTTGAATGAGGAAGGAAAACTTGTAAAAAATGACCCCATGCCAAAAAAATTCATTATGGGGGTTCGAATGAACTCATTGGTTCGAACAAACCAAAAAAGGGTTCGCTCGAACCAGGGTTCGAGCAAACCAATTTAATGCATGCACAAAAAAAAAAAAAAATGAAAACCCTTTTTGGGAAGGGGGTCCGAATGAGCCCTAGTTTGCTAGAACCCCCCTGGTTCTAGTGAACCCCCCTTTTCCCAAAATTTTTACCGTGTTCACAAAAAAACTTAAATTTTTACGCTTCGAAGCTCAGGTTGAGGATGAAAATGGAGGAATCTTCACAAACCCAACTCAAATTAGGTAGTCCTCGGAACGAGCTATCCAACAAATATAATTTTAATATGTTTTGGTTTTATTATCTTTTTTTTTTTAGTTTTATTAAACATAGGTTTTTCATTGAAAATGAAGGTCTCTATTTTGCATATGTGGAAAATAGCAGATTATCAAAAAAAAAATTGAAAAAATATGAGTGCACTAGATACTGAAGTCCTTAATCCAACCCAAAAAAAATAAAAAATTGATATATACAAAAAATGTTATGTGTTATACAGTCGCGCTATGTTTGAATTGTAATTGGTTTGACTTGAAAACTTTATTAAAGAAAAAAAATTCAATAAAAACATATTTAACCAAGTGGACACAGTAGATATCAGAGTTACAAATCTAAATTCAAAAGAATTATAATTTTATCCTTCATGGAAAAAAAATTATGTGTTAAATAGTGTGTGTCACTTTTTAAAAATGTTATTTTCTAAAAAAACTAGTTTTCATGAGAGATGGAAAAAGAAGTGCAATCTGATTCCAAAAAAAAATTAAAAGTATTTTTAGAATCAACAAACAAAATGTGACAAGACTTTAGTTTGCATCATCTTCAAATTCCTCACGGTTTAGCCACTATAGGTGCCCAAATGTGAAGATTTAGTTAAAAATAATAATTTTAGTGTCCAATTTGGCAAAAAATTGTAAACCACTATTGTGGGATCACCCAGTCTAATTTAATATATAGAGTAGGAGAGATAGAGTGAATAAGAGAGAGATGTAGAGATAATGATACATAGATAGAGAGGGGGAGGGAGAGATAGAGAGATATAGATATAGGGGGAGTGATTGAGAGAGAAAGGTGATAGAGACAACTAATAGTGATAAGGAGGGAGAGGGAGACAGATAGAGAGGGGAAAATATAGATGTAGGGATAGATATAAATATGGGGAGGGAGAAATAAGGTGTGTGTACATGAGAGAGAGATAGAGATATGGAGAGAGAGATAGAGAGATATATTTAGAGAGAGGAAAAGAGAGAGGGAGAGAATTAGAGAGGATAAAATAGTAGAGACATATAAAGAAGAGCGAGTGATAGGGAGAGAGGGAATGAGAGATAGGGATAGAAATGAGTGATAGATATAACTTGGGAAATATAGAGGGCGTGTGAGAGAGATAAATATATAGAGGGATATAGGGAGAAATAGAGATATAAAGAGGGAGAAAATGAGAGAGGGAGATGGAGAGATATAAAGATAAAGATATAGGAAGTGATAGAGAGAGAGAGGTAGAGAGAGTACGAGAGATGGAGTGAATAAAAGAGAGATAGAGATAATGAGATAAAGATAGAGAGGGAGACGAAGAGAGAGGAAGAAAAAGATAGAGTGAGCAAGAGTGGGAGTTAAAGGAGGTGATATATATATTTATATACCCCCTCTTTATGAGTAAAAGTACAAAGTTGTGTCACACTTTCAGCCAATTTATCAACACATCTAAATTTAAGTATATTTCTAACTAAAAATCAATTTTGGTCAAACATATGATCTAGTAAGATTCATTCTAGCTAACTCTGGTACTTTAACAACTTTGTCAACTAAAATTGTTGGCTAAAAATATATGGAGCACCACTTTGAGTCCAATTTACCCAAAAAAAAAAAAAAATTTAAAAGCTTGAAGTTTCAATAACTGCTACTAATGTAAATAACATTTAAAAGAAAATATAAAAATACCCTTTTGTAGATCCATAAATTTAGTTTTCAAAAATATATCTATTTTAATAGTTTAATTATTATTTATATTTATAATTTTATTTTTACTAAAAGTGGGTTATCAACACAAAATATTAGGTTGATTACCATGCCAAGGAAAAACTATTAAAACTTATTAAAAAAATTTAAAAAAATATGATGTACACTAGATAAAAGAATCTACTTCAAGATGGTATAATTTTTTTTTCCATTTTAGATAAATATTTAATATGAAAGTTGATGTTTGATGGAAACTGTTGATGTTATTGTAGCTTTGGGCTTCATACTTCCTTATTTATTTGTGATTATTTAATGGAAACATATCTCTAAGATGGCTGAGCTCCCTTGTAATTATTTATTGTAATTAATATTTATTGAAGAGGCATAAATTTCTATAGAGGCCAACCTCTCTTGATAGTGATCTATATTATTTGTAATTACATTTTATGAAGGATGACCTTGCACTTGAAGAGGTGCGACCTCTCCACCATCATGTATATATACAAGCTCATGTCATTCCATTCATTATCAAGTAAGTTCGTCTCCTTCTTTAGACAAGTGCAAATTCTTCATAAAGCTAAAAGCAGATTGTGAATTAATTCTAGTGCAGATCTAAGTCTTAGGAAGGGAAAATTGTTATATGTTGTTATCACCATTATTGGCGCTGAATATTGGCCTTGTGATTGGCCTCATTGTAAAGTGAATTGTTTCCTTTATTTATATTTAGAAGAGATATATTTGTTTTTGTGGTTTTTCTCCCTCAAGAGGAGGGTTTTCCCAGGGTATCTATTGTGTTATTGTGTCTGATTTTGAATTAAATTTTTGTGCATTAAATCTGATCATTAAAACAACATGGTATTAGAGCAGGTATAAGGAAGATCTTGATCAGATTTGACAAGCAACTCACCCAGTTGCTGGATAAAGTCAAATATATGTTGATAAAGAGAATAGACAAATCTTGCTAGTGTTAGAAGGAAATCGATTGGCATATAGGTGCGAAGGACTAATGCGACTCAAATATCATAGGAAAGTGATATTAATCTATAGCCTCTATATATCACATTTGATGAAGTGACTGCCAATGCTCCAAGTCGACACAGCATAATCAGTTAAGGATCGCAATTCAAGAATGACTATTAAAGAATGAATATTCTTGAGGGATTCCCATGAACTAGCATTGGGTTTAAGCATTTCATGTAATCCTATCACACTATATTTGAATATTGTGGTTACATTCACTTCAAGAGTATCCCATGACTGCTAGCATTAACGGAAGACTCATGATCCACAAGTTGAAGTCTATGGGATTCATAAATTATTATCAGGTTTACTTTTCTTAGAGTTCATTTAAGCATCTTGTTGTGTACATGGGAGATACCAACATTCTTTGTTCCATGTCTTTTGTCTGCTGAAGCCTTGCATGGGAATATTTATGAGAATATGGAATTCATGACCCTTTGCCAGACTGTTATGGGAATTATAGATGATCCTCTCTACTACCGGGTTATTGTGGAATTTTTTTAAAGGGAGTCTTTGAAAGCATCATATCCTTGTTTTTGGAGGTGATTGTCGGGAAATTAAAGATATTGTCATTTGTATGTCGAGGTTCTGTCAACCACCGCTTGGACAAAGGAGGTGGTGAATATTTAAGAATCCCTGTTTAAAAGAAGAAATCACCTTACATGACACATTAATATTCAAATCTAGGCAAAGGAATTATATTTAATTTTGCAGAATTGTCGTATTTATCTCCTGAGTGCATATTCTCTGTCAACCAGGATTTTGATGATTTCTTAGAGGGCATGAAATATGCAATGTCCCTTCAGAAGAAGCATAAGTGTATGGGTCGATGTCCCTTGAATTTTCTTTCTGAACAAGGGTGTCAAAGGGAATCTGGCATGGAGGCAACTCTTATTCAGAAAGAATACATTGAATAAAATGGAGGCAATTTATTATTAACATGAGATATAAGCTGGATGATAATATTAAAAGCCATCTAGAAACTATCCATAAGTCAAATATGAATAATCGGTTCCTACAGAGAATCAGAGTTTTGAGAAAATAGTAAAAGAATAAAAAACTGATACAAATGTGCAAACCTGAAGAGGAGTGTCTAATTTCATAGAGATAAGTATTTGTTACTTTTGTTGTTTATATTTTTATGTGAAACTCAATCTACTGAGCTGTGCAAATTTGACATTAGTTATATGTGTTTCACTGGAATAAGATAAGATAATTGAATCATATTTTGTGTTGTCTGATCATCGAGTTTATGCAAATTAGATAATGATCCTACACAATGTTCCAGTCCCATGAAAACTTCAACTCCAATGCTGTGTGATTAGTTGCAATCAAAGTTAAGAGTTTGCATTGAAAACAACAACAATCGATGCCACTGTAAAGGGTGGAGAGAGCAGATAATGTGATCATTGTTTAAGGTTATCGATCTCTCATTTTCTACGTACGGGATTCTGATAAGTATTCTTTTGGTTATACTTCTAAAATCTAGAATCTAGGGTAAAACTTTAGTTTTGCATTGATTGTTTGGATAATGTGTGTTTAATAAAGAGATATCATGATTTGTCTTGAATTGTGTTTTCTATCATAAGATCCTTTGAAGATTCTATCTCTTCATGCTAGTTGCAAAGATTTCTAAGTGTGACTTAGAAATGAAAGAGAATTGCATTTTTGATGATGATTAGTTGGTCACATCAATATCATTCTCTATTGCATGAACTTTGATAAAGCCTTGAACTTTTGGAGAGAGTTGGTTCTACATGCTAACTACATAATGCATTCAAGAAATATGTAGTTATGCAGATTAATTTTTGTTGTGTTGAGTTTGGCACTCTCGAGAGGAGTAAAAGTTGGAAGAAAGTGTTATATCAAAATTCAATAAAGATAAGTTTCTTTATTCCTTCATTATGATTCTTTGATATATTTATTTTATAGGTTGATTTACTTATTCATGTTTAAATATTGTTCATAAATTCTTATGTATTCATGCTATAACCTGAGATAGTAAACTTTGTATGATTCTAGCCTTGATATTTCTTTGGATAGTTATAAACAGTTAGTAATCTCTCTCTAAAATGCTTCTAGGATAGATCTAAGAGTAGAAGGTGTTGAGAGATTGCTTAGTGATGAAAAGCTTGAGGCATCTTGTGAGGAAGTCATGCTGACCAAAGAAACGATCAAGAATGAAGTCACATATCTTGCAGCCATGGGACTGAGTTGGTGGCTAGAGGGAGTTCACCTCCAAAAGTATTATTTGCAATCTCTAAAGGAGGGATCAAGAGGGAGTTATGTGACTCACTAAGAAGAAGTGAAGGTTGCAGTGTTGCAAGGCCAAGTGTTAAATCCTTGAAAGACCTCTTTAGCTGCTGAGATCATAATTGCACAAGACAGTCATCTGGATTTGATATTGGTAGCTCCACAAACCTATTTAGAATAGAGTAATCTACTATAAGGTTGAGGAGGTGTACATTGAACTCTCTACTATACTAGAGGTGTGCACTGAGACAAGTGTTGCAGGAAATCTTGGACAAAGAGGTCAGAAGGTTGATGCAATTGTTTGAAGATTTAGAGGGAGCCTACTAAACCTAAAAAAGATGGTAATCTAGTTGATCTTGGTTCTTTATGTTGATTTCATTCTTATTGAAGAAGATCATCTCCTTATCAATGCAAGGAGGAGTTAGCTTTTGAATTTGAAATGAAGGATCTTGGTTACATTACTTCCTTGGTTTGGAAAGAATGACAGAGGCTTATTGAGTTCATTCTAAGTCAAGGGAAGTACACTATTGACATTTTGAAAATTTTCATATGATGGATTGCAAATCCATGTCTACACCTATGGAGACCAACTTGTAGAAGCTGAAAGAGGCTACAGCTAGTTCAGACTTGGTGGATCCTATGATGTACAGATAGTTGATTGGGTCCTTGCTATAATCTAGTTAATACTAGACCAGATATTTGTTATGTTGTGAGTGCACTTAGTCAGTTCATGTGTGAACTGAGATAGATACATCTCGTTGTAGCTAAACATATCCTAAGATACTTGCGTGGCATAGTTGGATATGGATTGAGATACTCTTTAGATGTAGACTTGTAGTTGCATGGCTATACTAATTCTAATTGGGTAGGGTGTGTCACTGATTGGAAAAGCACTTCTGGATGTTGCTTCAGGTTAGATCTGCTATGATATCCTAGTATAATAGGAAGTAGTCATTTGTAGCATTAAGTACTACTGAGGCAGAGTATATTGCAGCTTGTATGGTAGCTCAGGAAGCAGTGTGACTTTGTAAGCTCCTTGCAGGATTATTTGGGAAATCAATGGAGCCTACTATCATTCATTGTGATAATCTGAGTTGCATGAAGCTATTTGTCAATCTTGTGTTCCATGACAAAACCAAGCATGTTTAGATAAAGTACCACTATATCAGAGATATGGTACTGCAGAAGGCTATACAGTTAAGTATATCAGTACTAATGAGCAAACGACAAAAATTCTCACCAAGCCTCTCTCCAGGATAAAAGTTTGTGTACTTTCGAGATAAGCTTGGTATGGTGGAGAATACAACCTTGACTGAGAAAGAGTCTCAGTATTAGTGCACCTGTTTAATGAGTTCTTCTCTATGAGAGAAGTTCGAAGTGGAATCCCTTGTTAATGCATTTTCCTCCAAGATGAAGGAATTTGAGGTGCATTCCCTTGTTAATGAATTTTCCTCTGAGATGAAGGAATTTGAGATGCAAGCCCTTGTTAATGCATTTTCTTTTGATATGGAGGAATTTGAGGTGCAAGCCCTTGTTAATGCATTTCTCTTTGAGAGAGATTTGAGGTGAAAGCCCTTATTTCCACCCTCTGAGAGAGTCATGGTGGATGTCATGTGTGTGACTCCATGACAACATCTTGTACTTGTGTTTCACCCTCTGGGAGAGCCATGGTGAAAGTCATGTTGAGGTCACAACATCACGCAAGTGATGAACACTTGTACACACCATAGCATGGTTGTAGCCATTATGGTTGATATCGTGTTGAGGTGATATCTGATATTACGATGAATTGATATCATTTCTTTTCCACATATGGTTGTAGCCATTGTGATTGGCATCATGATGAGGTGATGTGTCTTATGCAGTGGGAAGTATTCCTCCCTAGCTGAGAGGGAGTGTTGATGTTATTGCAGCTTCAGGCTTCATACTTCCTTATTTATTTGTGATTATTTAATGGCAACATATCTCTAAGATGGATGACCTCCCTTGTAATTATTGTTAGAAACCAAGATCAAATTTGCAAACCGAAAAGACCTTCCACAAAAGAGAAAATCAGAAAAAGCAGAGAGGTTGCAAAAGAATGTGCAACATAATATTATTCGAGAGTTCAATAATTACAAGATAATGATTTTCTTTATAAAATCAAAGATGCATAACCCTAATCTTATCTTGAGCAACAAGATAGCTCAAAAGATAAAGATAAGATCCTATAACCTAGGAATTAAATAAAGCCTAAGTAAACTTATGCAAAGTGTAATTAAATATTAATTACACCAACACCCCCCCATAAGTGCAACTTAGGGAGAAGCGGATTATTATGCTTATATGAGTCCTGACAACAAGGCCTGATCAGGTACTCATGTACAAATGCAAAGATGAGGTAGAGAAGGAAAACCCAGTGGGACAAAACCCCCCTACAATGAGATGACTGCTACAAAGAAACACTAGAAGAACACTATGGAGTAACACTGGAACCACAATCTGACAAGCAAGGAAAGATACTTTTGTCTACAATTGAAACCAAAACTGGAATCATGATAATGTGACAGTAGACCCGATGCCACGGAACACTCGAAAACTCACAAACTAGAACAACCCTGAAATATGTGAAGCGACAGTAGATGAGATGATAACATAATTTGGAAGCTGTGTAACTCGATGCCAATGCCAAACTATGACTAAAACTCTTCCATGGGAAGGAGTACCGAGAATACTCTGGAACATTAACCATAAAAACATGGCCCTCAAATTGAGAAGAATCTGAACCAATGAGGATCAAGAAACATAATCTCTCAACTGAAGTGTGAATTGATGAATCCGATATGTGTCAAGCAATAGCAAAAATGTGGCCAAAGGAAACTAAGAAACCAAATAGACTCATGTGAGTTGCCATCAAAACAAAATGGATATGGAAATCAAAGTGAAAACTACACTCTAATCAGATTTATTATGCAAGAAACCCCCTAAATGGAACTTTATCATAGTCCTTTAATTACAATAACCCAACGATTGTAAAAGAGAGCATCCTAAATGTGCATAAACAGAAAATAACATGATTTGGTACTGAAATGAAGTACAAATATTCAAGTTTCACTTTTCCAACTACCAAAACATCCAAGTAATCTCCAAAAGACCCATTGGGACGAATCTAGAATAATAATAAACTTGGAAAAGATACAGAAAAAAGTGAATGGACAGCAAGATAGAGCTCCTTAATACCTTTCCAACACTGCAAAGAGGACAAAAATCGAAGATCGTGGCAACAAGTTATGAGCTCGGAAGTCCAAAATAAACATCTAACTTCAAACAGAAAAAAATATAGCTAAATAGAAACATAATGAAAACTAAACTATACCATAGGATAGTTCTTGGAACCAACTTTTCGATGATATTTCGTTTTTGAAAATCTGAGTTCGGACACAAAAGTTATGCCCAAAATACCAAAACTCCTCCAAAAGGGTTTGGAGTTAAGTCTGGTGGCTAGGCTAACCGCTAGCATTAACCACTAGTGGTTAACTGCTAGTGGTTAACTGACGGTGGCACCATTAACTGGTTTTTTATTTTTTTTCTTGGATTGCATGTCGTACTAGGCCATACAACCCAAAAATGAAAAAAAATAATCTCCTGGAGTCATTGTGTTTGATTTTGACAATTTGATAGTTGATTTTAGGGTTTTGGGGTGCTTTGAACGCATTGGTGAGGTCCATTTGGGCTGAAAACACTCCAATATTTTAGGGACACTCTAGATTTGGAAACCCTCATAAACTTCAAATCCTTGTAGATCTGACAAACAAAGGCCTTTTTTGTAGAAACGAAAGGAAAACCTGACTGTTCCAACAACTCTGGATTCAACATAATGCTTAGATCTGATCCACAATGCTTCATAAATAAGCTCAAGGCATGAAACCCTTGAGGAACGTTGAATGTGCTCTGCAATGATTTTCTCAAAAATCTAAGAAGGGGCTGCAAATCAAGGCTTTGATACCATGTTAGAAACCAAGATCAGATTTGCAAACCAAAAAGACCTTCCACAGACGAGAAAATCAGAAAAAGCAAAGAGGTTTCCAAATGTGCAACATAATATTATTCAAGAATTCAATAATTACAAGATAATTATTTGCTTTATAAAAACAAAGATGCATAACCCTAATCTTATCTTGAGCAACAAGATAGCTCAAAAGATAAATATTGTTGGAGTTAAAATGACACTGAGAGGGGGGGTGAATCAGTGTTATAACAGATTTGACCAATTTTCACAAATTCAAAAACTATAGCACATATTTGATCTCAATATACTCTGATTAATGCATTCATGGGTTGAATGTAATCATTCATAAACAGAATTGAGAAAGATAATACCCAAACAAACAACTGATATAATCAATAATCACAGTAAAGTAAAGGGAACTCAGAAGAACAAAAAGACTCCAAATTTTATAGAGTGGAAAACCCTCCTGGGGTATAAAAACCACTCCCTAAATGCCTTCCTGGCTTAATCTTTTAAAATAAAGTTCACAATGCCTTATAGGCTGATTTTTGAGCACCCACTCAAGGAGCACCAACCCCTCGTTTTGAGACACCAATCTCAAGGAGCACCAACCCCTCAAATTATGTTTTGAACAATAGTGATAACACAAAGGATTACTCTGTTTTCAGTAAAGCACAAACATATCTATTCTCTCGTCTACAGAATACCTTAAAAATCCACAAATTGAATCCCTAAAATATTATATAGAGAAGAGCTCCTTTTACAACATCTCTGCCTTTTGTATACATAGCTTATGCAGAGTTTACAATTCATTTCATACTACCTAGATACTCTCAGAATTACAATAGAAGTACCAGCACAGAAAAAAAAATTCTATAAGTATTTATACATCTTGTTTCAGGTACCAAGTCTTCAAGAATCTTCATGGTCAGGGAGAGTAGAGCCACGTTACTTCTCTTAAATGTTTTATGTTAGAGAATCAAGAGTCTTTTGAGAAAAACGGCTGAACCTTTGACAATATAGAATCAATGCTCTATCAAGCAAAAATGCTTCAGCGAAAACATAATCAAATGCTTTTAAATCCATTTTGAAATGGTTTTGCTGAGCACCCAAATGCCCAAAATAAAATTTCATTTTCAGAATACCCAGTCAGATAAACTTCATTTCCAAAATACCCATGATAAAAAATAATAAATTATGCAATGAGTAAGTTGAATTCAAAACTGTAACCAATAGAACCCCACTAATTCATTTTACCTTAGTTGAGCTTCCAGACAAAAAATTGTACCAAGAATAGCAGTCAAATGGACCCAAACAACCTATTAGCCGTTACAACTAGCTAGAGAGCAGCAATAAAGACAAGGGCACCATTTATCGTGACAAAATGATGAGTGATCTTAAAATCTTATAGTGCCATGTTTGACTTTCGCACAACCATCAAAAGGGCACGTCAAACCCTAAAAAAAATATATCGACAAAAGAAATGATTATCTCTAGAAACCTAGAAAATGCAAATACTAGGACTCATACACCACAAGTGGAAATTTACTCCCAGTATTAGGGTTTGAATGAAATTTTTGTATCCTCTAGTGATCTCCTGTAGCTTCCATCCTACCAAATCTCTGCATTGGAAACCATGATTTGCAACCTATAGGTGACTTTCTATGATCTTGCAAGTAAGGAGAAAACTCCAACAACTTTCTTCAGTATTGCAACTTAGTCTTCAAAGATCCTTCAAGCTCCAAAACAACTAGATCTACAATCACACAAGTAGAGAGAGAGAAAAACTTGTTGATAGTTAGGAAATAGGGGTTTTCCTCGGTCAAACCCCATTTAGGTAACTAAACCTTATAATAAAACAATAAAATATGAACATGAAACATGAACAATCATACCTTGAATGGTGTATTGAGATGTAAATCAACAATCTAACATGAAGTGGCAATGTAAAATGTAGATCTTGATCTGGAATCGGATATAGAATAATACTTAATCTCTGATCTTGAATGCTACATCACAAAACTAGCTAAATAACATGTTTGATGCTTTATTCCCTTGACATGATAATGGATCTTGAATTGATACAACAAATGATGAAGAAATCTACCCTTGAATGCCTTAAAAATGCTCTTGAATACTCTATAATGCTCTTCTAAAATCTTAGGATGCTTGAATCTTGATTACTTAGTTGATATTATGAATGCTTAGGTGAAATAATGATTTAAAACATTGTTTATATAGGCATTCCATCTAACTTACCATTTATTAGATCCCAAATTCCAAAATTCATGAAATTTGAATTCAAAACCTTGATTTCCTACTAAAAAACCCTAAAATGGGGCCAAATGAACTCATACGCCACTTTTGGCATATAGGTCCCATTAGGGTGGGACTCATACACCCAAGGTGGTGTATAGGTCCCACCAAGCCTTTTTGGGTAGAGGAAATGTCAGAGAGTTAAGATATTAAGTGTATCTATTGATTATGTGAGGATCTTGATTGAAATAAGCCTCAAGATGCATAATAAAGGGTCTTAAGGGCCTATTAATGATGATATGAAGGTCATAAATGCAAGAGGTCCCAAAACTTAATGTGAAGGTGTAAATAAATATGATTTACAACACTAAATTAAGGAAAAATTAGGTCTATTTAGCTTAAATGGGCCCTAAACCTAATGTGAATGTATAAAACACATTACAACACTAAATTGAGGAAACATTAGGTCCATTTTAATGCTAATAATTCCAAAATTAAGTGTGAAAATGTAGAGGGATAAATTTTTCTACACTACAAGGATGAAAATTGCTTCTACAACATAAATAGGAGGTTGAAAGGATAGGAAGAAAACTAGAGGAAAATGAATCTAAAGTTCAAAATCTTAAAATCAATATCTTGAAAAAAAATTAGGGAGATAGAATTTAGAATGGTAGTAAAGAAATCAATATAATCCTTGAAACATGCTTTGGTCAAGGCCAATGAAGAGGCTGCAACCATATCGATGGTATTAGAGAATGTGAAATCTTATTACATGCCCTTGAGATTTGAAAACACAATAACATAATACAATGACTTATAATGTCTTTGAAAGTAGATTGTAGTTGAATGAACTACATGGATTGATATCAAACAATGAAAATGATAATTTTCAATTGTAAATAAGATAGTCATAAAAGAAAAATCTATAAGATAGAAAAATTAATATGCTAAAGGGTTTGATAATGAAAGGGAAGTGAAAATGACAATTTCAAAGCCAAAATATATGATGTATTATTTAAAATACTAATGAATTCTCCTACAATCATCACTTTAAAGAACCTATTTATCTAAGTTCATGTAATTTGAAGCATTATTTTAGATTTGTACACACAAAATTACTAAAACTAACGAGCATTGTTTTACAACACCATTAATGAATAAAGGTTGCCTAAGTGAAAGCTATTTGAGGACGTGAATAGTGAGTTGTTGAGGTCAAAGGTCCACCAACAAACTATTTGAATTCCAAAGCATGTTATGAGACAATCATTCAAATAAAATTCAACTATTCACATGCAATAATTATTTCTTTAATACTAGTTGCATACCTATGGACTCAACGTTGAAAAAAATTAAGGGTTTGCAAGAATGGTGCACATATCATGAACACTTCAACCCTGTATTTTCATCATATTGATTCTACTAATTTAGTTATTCTTACATTTCAAAATAGAATTTAATAAACAAAATTAAATGAACTTGCTAAATTTTACTTGAGTATCAATGTCAAATGTTTCATTTAGCAATACATCTATCATAACCATCTACTATGTAGTTGATGTATGCTATGTAGTTGCATCCTGAGCACTCTCACCATCATATGTGTAAACAACACCATAAGAGTGATAATGGTGAGGTGGAACTTTGGGCCAAGAATTCTCATCCACATCAAGCTCTACTAGAAGCCTCACACATTGTACAATGCTTTGAGTGAGTGAGCTTATCGAGTCTAGTGTGTCCACCTCGACACTATCCTTCATAATGGAAGGAACAGTGACATGATCCACCATGGTTTGTGCAAGGGTCTAAGATCCAATTTTTCATTACATCGTGTGGAGCCCCCACCTCTACCTTGAAAGTCTAAAATATAAAAATAATTTGGCACCTTATTGAAGACAAACTTGTAATAGAGTTTCCTAAAAAATACTGTGGTAGCTCATAGTTATTGCATGGAGGTTGGTAAAAAACTATCCACCACCACTCCCATAACTTATTTTTTATTAATTCATGGTGGCACCAATGGATGGGGAACCTCTCGCATGTATGTGATAAAGGTACATTGGTTTTTGGGTCCATAAAAAGGGAACACAAGTCTTCTTTGCTAATTATTTATTTTTTCACTCATGCTTATGGAAGTCCACTAGCATAATTATTTTGTAACTCATCCCTCTTATTTGACAAAAAAATATTTCCTCACTCATTTCTCCTACATGTGATACAATCGATTTGAGTGACTCGGTAATGCCTCTCCTATAAGGGTGGGTTACAAAATGCTCATTTAATCTTCCAATCAATTGTTCAAGCTCTCTTTTGTTGTTTTCAATTTCATTTAAAATATTTTCTTATATTCCTTATGGATGACGAGTATGTGCAGGATCATGATGGGCCAAAAAGTGGCAATATGATGGGTATGTGGCTGAATTTTTTTTACCCAAAATTGATGAAACAAAAAGGGTTTTAAAGGAGATTCTCAGATTTCCACCAATATAAATTATACTTTACTTTGAATTTAATAAGTAATTATTATTCATTTTCTATTCAAATTATGACTAAAGTCTGATTGATAGGTTGATTGAAAAACATCTACAGTTTTCAAATGGTATCACATTTTTTGAATCCAATACATGTATCACATTATATGCTTCACATAATATAGGATTAAGAAAAGAAAAATTGAATTTCATGAAGTTTTGACCAAGTTAAGGTGGTTAGACAGAGTTTTATATTTTAAAAAATTGTAATAAAAATTCATAATTAATTATTTACTTTGAAAAAAATTACAAAAATATGCATCATCACATGGGCATGAGTCCTCTACTTATATCTAAAATATTATCATTTTATTGTTTTTAGGGTGGTCAAACATACACCTACTTCTTATTTTTCCTTAAAATTTAAGTACCACTACATTGAAATTTTAAATTTTCACCAAATAGATTTTAAAAAACCTGTAGTTTAGAAACTACATTCAATTTTCTACATATTATATTCTTACATATTTTTGAAATAATATAGATAACTTATTCAAAATTTTATGTCAAGTTTCCTAACTCTAATTTTTTTGAATTTTTTACCACTTAAGGACCTGTTTTTTCCATGATGATCCTGCACATACCTTGACATCTACAAACTAAGGGAGGGGTTTGAGGTTCTCCTTGTTCATGAGGGTATTTGTGAGGGGGTGGTTGTGAATTGTCAATGTTTGTAGGTGGATATTAATTTCCTAAAAGATTAAAACAAAGCTTATTTAAAAAACCTATTTCAATCTACATTTTAATTCAAATTTAAAACTAAAGTAGTAGAAATAATACATCTTCAATCTCTTCAACCTCTTTGACATATTGGTGGCATCCTCACAAAGAATTAGAAGAAAAAATTGATCTCCTTTTGGAGAGTGCAATTTTGAAGGGCACAAAATGAGAGTAATGGTTGTAGGTCGTAGAAAAAATGAGTTAAAAATGGCCTATTTTTTTTATGTAACTTTACATTTGTCGAGCACCAAATTTGACACTCGCCAAATGACTTAAACATTTGATGAGCACAAAATTTGGGGCTTGCTAAATGCTTAAGTCATTTGCGAGTGCCAAATTTGGCACTCACCAAATGCTTAAGTCATTTTGTGAGTGCCAAATTTGGTGCTCACAAAATGGTTAAGTCATTTTGCGAGTGCCAAATTTGGTGCTCACAAAATGTTTAAGTCATTTTGCGAGTGCCAAGTTTGGTGCTCACAAAATGCTTAAGTCATTTTGCGAGTGCCAAATTTGGTGCTCACAAAATGCTTAAGTCATTTTGTGAGTGCCAAATTTGGTGCTCACAACCAAATTTGGCACTCGCCAAATGCTCAAGTCATTTTGTGAGTGCCAAATTCAGCATTCGCCAAATGCTTAAGTCATTTTGTGAGTGCCAAATTTAGTGCTCACTATATGTTTAAGTAATTTTACGAGTTCCAAATTTGGCACTTGCCAAATGCTTAACTCATTTTATGAGTTCCAAATTTAGCACTCGCCAAATAATTAAGTCATTTAGCGAGTGCCAAATTTGGTGCTCGCCAAATGCATAAGTTCACTTTTTTACCCATTGTGGCACCTTTTGTTTTGTCACAAATTGTTGCACACACCTCCAAGGGGTTTTAAGGGATGTCTTGCACTAATCCTTTGGATTAATAAGGATCTAAATTTGTCCCAAGAAGCTATCCATAAAGGAAAGTCAGGCATGGTTTGCATTTGAATCAACAATCATATCGATATTTGGTAACAAAAATTATCTTTAATAGAGGGTAAGTGCATGGATCTGTGACACAATTTTGGCTCTTAAGATTCCTCTTTTTTTGAAATCAGAAAAATCTGATTTGCATGAGAAAATGAAGATAGTTATAGTCAATATTTCAAGATGTAGCAAAAAAAGAGTTGAAGTTCTTTGAGTCTATTTTCTAAGCTACTAATTCTTTTTGAAATTAATGAATATTAAGGATCTCAAAAAGGGGAGGCCCAAAATGGATCCTATTTTCATAGAAAGAAATAGCATAGTTCCTAAGGGCTCCCCTTTTTTGATTAACCTTTTTTTATAATTTCAAAAATCCAAATAGTGAAAAATTAGCTAACACCATGTAGTTTATCCTCGTTCTTTCGGATAATTTTTTTAATGAATATTTTATGAATTTTGAAAGTGGAAACATCCTAAAAAGATAAAATTTGAGCATGCTCCCCCTAAATTTTTTGAAAACTAATAAAAAATTTAATTTGTTCATCATGTGTAGAATGGAGTCTAGTTTTAAAAAATGTAATGTGTTTCATGTTTTGGTGAATGAATAAAAATATATCCTAAAAATAGCACATGTTGGTTTTTGACCAAAAATGGAGGAATTTACAATCAAAGTTATAGATCAAAACCTTAACTGAATCAAAACAAAAAAATAATTATATATTTAGATAGCTAAGAGAGAGGTTAATGCCATCACATTTTTTTATAAACTTGCATTGAAAGATGTGCAAATGTGATGGTGAGCACAAACAAAAATATGAGAAAATTTGGAAAATCCTGTCAATTCACTCATCCAAAGCAGGTCATTTGGAAAGTTCCAAATTTGGCACTCGCCAAATGGCACATCACATTTGGCGAGCACTAAATGTGATGTGTCATTTGGAGAGCACCAAATTTGGTGCTCACCAAATGAATTTCTTTGAACAAAATATAATTTTTCCCTCTCTTTGGTCGACCACTTTGATAATGTTGGGACTATGTGATTTATGATCATAGATGGATAGTTGAGGTTTTACCTTTCATACGCTCTCTACCTCCTTACCCTAACTCGATAAATCTCTATCACTCTGACTTCTCTCTCTCTTAGGTCTCACTCCCTCCCATGATATCTGGACTACTCTCTCACTACAACCCCCTCTCTCAGGTCTTGTTACCTCCTACCCTACCTAGATAAATCTATCTCTCTAACCCCCTTTCTCACACTTCATCTCACTCTTCCCCTCTAGTCTTTTTGTCTCTCTCAATCCATCTCCCTCTCTTAGGTTGTTAGCTTTCTCTCTCTGTCTCTCTCTCACATCTCTCTGTCTGTCTATTTGTATGTCTGTCTGTCTATCTGTTTGTCACACACACACACACACACACACCCTCTCTCACATGCTCTCTATCTCTCTCCCACTCTCTCTCCCTCACTCTTGGGCCTCTCCCTTCCACCCCCTCCCCCTCTCTCTCTCTCTCTCTCAAGTCTCTCCTACCCCCTATCCATCTCTTATGTATGTCTCTCTCTATCTCAAGTCTCTCCCTCCTAGCCCCTCTCCCTCTGAGCTCTCTCCCACTCTCTCTCTTTCTCACTCCCTCTATCTCTCTCCCTCTCTCTCAATTCTCTCCCTCCGACCCCCTCTCCCTCTCTCTCTCAAGTATCTCCCACTCCCTCTCTCCCCTACTCTCTCAAGTATCTCTCTCCCACCCTTTATCCATGTCCCTCTCTCTCAAGTTTCTCCCTCCCACCCACCTCTCTCTCTCCCCCCTCTCTATCCCTCTCTCTCTCACACTACCTCTCTCTCTCTCATTCCCTCTATCTCTCTTTGTCTCTATCTCCCTCTCTCTTAGGTATCTCCCTCCCACCCTCTCTCCCTCTCCCTCTCTCGTAGGTCTCTCCATCCCTCTCTCTCTTAATTCTCTCCCTCCTACCCCCTCTCCATATCTAAGGTCTCTATTTTTCTCTCTCGTTGACTCCCTCTATCTCTCTTCCACTCCATCTCTCTCTCTCTCACACTCTCTGTATGTCTCCCTCTCCCTCTATATCTCTCACTCCATCTATCTCTCTCACATATCTCTATCACCCACTCCCTCTCTCTCCCCCTCCCTCCCTCTCTCTCCCCCTCTCTTAGGTAGGAGGGAGAAACTTGAGAGAGGGTGAGAGAGAGTGAGAGAGAGAGAGATAGAGGGAGTGAAAGAGAGAAAGAGGGTTGAGGGTATAGGGTTGAGGGATTTGGTTTGAGGGTAGAGGGTATTTAGTTGAGGGTAGAGGGTAGATGGTTTAAGGATTGAGGGTTGAGGGTTGAGGGTATAGGGTTTTATGGTTGAGTGTTTAAGGTTTTATGGGTTGATAGTATAGGGTTGATGGATTAGGGTAGAGAGGGAGGAATGGATGGAGGCAGAGATGGAGGAGTAAGTGAGATAGTGATGAGAGAAGAGGAGGGAGGGACATAGATAGATGAGGTTTGAGGATCCAATATGTAGGGTAGAGGGTTGATAATTGAGAGCATAGGGTTGAGGACCTATAGGGTTGATGGTTTATAGTAGAGAGATAGAGAGGGAGAGGGTTTAGGGTAGAGGGTTTAAGGGTTAAGTGTTAAGGGTAGAGGGCAGAGGGTAGAGGGTTAAGGTTATAGGGGAGATAAATAGAGGGAGTGAGTGAGACAAAGACCTAAGAGTGAGAGACAGGGTAGGAGGGAGATACTTGAGAGAGAGAGGGAGTAAGAGAGAGAGGGTTGAGGGTAGAGGTTTTAGGTTTTATGGTTTAGGGTTTAGCATTTAGGGTTTAAGCATTGAGAGTTGAGGGTAGAGGGTTGAGGGTTTAATGGTAAAGGGATTAAGTGTTGAGGGTTGAGGTATTAGAGTAGAGAGTTTAGTTGGGTTTAAGGGTTTAATGGTTTAGGGTATAGGGTTGAGGGAATTAGGGTTGAGCGTAGATGGTATTGGGTTGAGGGTAGAGTGTAGAGGGTTTAGGGTAGAGGGTAGAGGGTGTAGGTTCAGTAGAGAGAGAGAGGGTTGAGGGTTTAGTGTAGAGGTTAGAGGGTGTAGGGTTGAGAGAGATAGAGAGTTTATGGTTTACAATTGAGGGTAGAGGGTAGATGGTTTAAGGGTTAAGGGTAGAGGGTAGAGGGGAGAGAGATAGAGGGAGTGAGTGGAGGAGAGAGATATACCTAAGAGAGAGAGAGGGAGAAAGAGAGAGGTTAGAAGGTAAAGGGTAGATGGTTTAAGGTTTTATGGTTTAAGGTTTAAGGGTAGAGGTTTCTGGGTTTAGGGTTTATAGTTTATGGCTTAAGGGTAGAGGGTTTAAGGGTTTAGGGTTTAAGGGCTAAGGGTATAGGGTAGAGGGTAGAGGGTAGAGGGTAGAGAGAGAGAGGGTTGAGGGGTTTAGGGTTGAGGGTAGAGGGTAGATGATAGATAGTTTAAGGGTTTAGGGTTCAAGGGTTAAGGGTAGAGGGTAGAGGGTTTATGGTTTATGATTTATGGTTTACGGTTTATGATTTAAGGGTAGATAATGTAGGGTTGAGAGAGAGAGAGGGTTGAGGGTAGAGGGTAGAGGGTTAAGGGTTAAGGGTAGAAATTTTAAGGGTTTAGGGTTTAATGGTTAAGTATAGAGGGTAGAGGGTTTAAGGTTTTATGGTTTAATTGTTAAGGGTAGAGGGTAGAGGGTTTAGGGTTTAGGGTTTAAGGACTGAGGGTTGAGGGTAGAGGGTAGAGGGTAGAGGGTAGATAGTTTAAGGTTTAAGGGTTGAGGGTTGAGGGATTAGGGTAGAGAGTTTAGTTGGGTTTAAAATGGTTTAATGGTTGAGGGTGGAGGGTATTGGGTTGAGGATAGAGGGTAGATAGTCTAAGGGTTAAGGGTTAAGGGTTTAGGGTTTAGGGTTGAGGGTTGAAAGGTTTAGGTTGATAGTATAGGGTTGAGGGATTATGGTAGAGAGTTTAGTTGGGTTTAAGGGTTGAGGTATAAGGTTGAGGGATTAGGGTTGAGGGTAGAGGATATTGAGTAGAGGGTAGACAGTAGAGGTTAGAGGTTTTAAGGGTTTGGATTTAAGGGTTTAGGATTGAGGGTTTAGGTCTCCCATCCCTCTATCTCCCACTCCCTCTCTACCTCACTCCATCTCTCAAGTCTTCCCCCCACCCTAATTTAATAACTATTTCTCCATCTCAAATCTCTCTCTCTCTCTCTCAGGTCTCACGCCCTGCCACACTACTTGGACTAATCTATCTCTCACATCCCCTCTCTATCAAGTCTCACTTACCTCCCACCCTACCTAGAAAAAAATATTTCACTCCAACCCCCTCTCCCACACTCCATCTCTCGCCCCCCCCTTTGATCCTTTTGTATCTCTCAAGTCTCATCCCTCCCAACCCCTTTCCCATTGGTAGGTATTTTCCCCCACCCTAACTAGATAACTCTCGATCCCTCTCAAGTCTTTCTCTCTCTCAAGTCTCACTCCCTACCACACTACCTAGAATAATATCTCTCACTCTTATCCCCTCTCTCTTTATTGCAATTCTCACTCTCTTCCTCTCTATATTTGGAAAACATTTAGTAGATGATACTAACATTGCAAAATATGAGGATACAATGACACAGGTAATAATCTATACTCTCTTCATTGTCTTCATCTACAATCACTACATAAACATTCCTTGCATTGATATTTTCATTTTTTTAGATGTATTTAATGAACATCAAAATAAAACATGATATTAAGATATATTACCTAGTTCTAGTAGGTCTCATACATGATCAAAGTCAATAGATGGTTGCATCTCCAAGATTTGTAGAGTTGTCAAGAGCTGATAAGTGTCAAGTGGGGTTAGACTTCGTACAGACCATTCGTCAACCCACTCTGTTTACTCACAATCATTCCATGCTTGAAGTGTACATGCAAAACAAAAGCATGCCATCTTCAACATATGGATAGTCCATGTACTTTCATTGGAGCTTCTAAAAGAGTGTAGCTTGCTTGATCTTGTTAGTGAAAGTGGGTGAGTCTAACAACAAGGAAATACTTGACACAATAAAGACTAGAGTAAACCTGGATGGTTCCCTGGATTGATTCATAAGTATGCACATTGAGTTTGTAAAGTCATGTTATTGATCACTGCTTTCTTTCAAGCATTTAAGTTTGATTGTGAAGGGTTTGCAAAATTGCATTATTGTTAATTTTAAAAATGATAATTATATACTTCTCTCTATTTACTACCTTTAAGTTGGTATTCTCTAGTGGTGTTTTATTTCATATGCATTTAGGACTATCTTTGATGCATTTGTGATTATATTTTAACCCACTTATTAATTATATGTTTGCTTTGGTGAAGAGATATGCAAGACTAGTGAAGGAGAAAAATGGGAAAGGCTTCATTAAAGATTATCAACTTAATAAAAGAACATCAATTGCTAGTGCATTTTCTAGTTTTCAATCTTCTCTTTCTTTTTCATTTCGTAGATTTCTTGGATTCTTATATGCTACATAGTTTATGTTAGTTATGTTTATATATATTTGAAATTTATACTTAGGATTGTCGAGAGATGAGAAAGTAGTGAAAGATGGCTACATCTCCATTTTAGGACCTTCAATTGATCTACTTATAGCATGCATGAAGGTGATAATAGATTTGGTCAGAAGGTGTATATCTAGCAATATTTTGGTATTGGTCTTTTAAAGATTTTTATGTGAGTCCATGTCTGAAATTGTTAGGTTTTCGTAGGTTTTTTGTGGACCAAATTCTAGTGAGAGTACACAACCAAAAAGAGGCTACTACCCATGTGTTTCCAAGGGATCAGGGGATGCACATGTTTTGAATCATTTTGGAATGAAAATAACTAGGCCACTTGAGGTGGATTAGAGAAAACAAACTAGGAAGAAAATCCTTTTGTTTCTTCTTGTACAATATATTTCATGATCTAGGCTACAAATGGAAGGATTATTTCCCCACATGTATTGCTACAAGTATTGAGAAATGGAAGGATTTTCAAGATGTAATTTGATCACAAATGTAATATTTTTTATTGACTTAATGTATTTTTTGATATTCAAAATTTATGAGAAATTAATACTTGCAAATGTGTATATTGCTTATTATATTCCTCAATTAAATGTGTATATTACATTTGAAGTTAGTTGTAATGGTTTATGGTTTACATTTAAAGTTTTCTTGAAGGAAAAGCATGTGGATTTATGACAAAATCTGAAACAATTCCTTCTATTGTACAAAGGCATATTTTCTTGCTCTTCTATAAACCCTAGAACTTCTTCCATAATCATTATTTGACATTAAAACTTGATCAACCCTTCCTCATTTAGTATGCTTAAACTTGAGGCTAAAGTTTGCATCAGAAGGCTATGAACTCGCCTTTCCAATTAATATGTCCACACTATATATAAGTCTAAAACAATAAAAGGGAATCCATCATTGTCAAGCTTATCTACTCTTAGTTTTTTTGTGTTTGGCTTTCCAAATTCTACTCTAATATTGGATGAGTTTTAGAGTCATTTTCATCATGATCTATCTCTTTACATAATCTCAACCACCCTTCAAGGGCTTCATTGAAAAGCAATGCACAAGACATCTTAGTACACCTTTCCACCATTGAAAACCTAGCCTAGTGGGCATCCAAGGAAGGAAAAACACACCAACAAGGGCACAACAACATGAACAGTGGAGGAATCAATGTTTCAATACCCTCCAATAACTTTGACAACTCCTAAATATTCTTCAACCAATCAATCTCTTGAAACAATCACTTGGCATTTGGTTCTCTTGTCAACTTTGGCAACATAGTCACATGACCAATAGCACAAACAAATGATGGAACATGAGCACATACCTTGAGTTGTCTCAGGATATTAAAAACATATCACGATGATTCAAAACCCTTTTAGGACTCATACTTACATGATACAATGATCCAAGGCACAAATCAACATTATGGTTTATTGACATAATGCATAAATGATGCACTATTACTGATCCAAACTCAAAAATTAAAGCTGAATATTAATCCCTTTCACTCGTGCAAGTGAATATCATGAAAATAAGTCCCATGAAATAATTAAAATTCCTTTTCAATGCTTTTTTCATAAAATAAAATACCTTTGACTTAAATACTTTGTGGTTGTTCTTTTAGTATTGCCTTTTTCTCTATGTATAATTTTATGATCCTTTGCATACTTTATGGTGGTTGTCTATTTATTGTCATTAAAAGTGAAGTTGAAACAACAAACTTCAAACAACAAAACTTAAGTGATGGAAAAGTTAACTTATGGTTGTTTTCTAATTATTTCCTTTTATTTCTCTCCATAGAAATGTGTTTATTAAAGTGAAGTTGAAACAATAAACTTAAGTGATGGAACTGTGATAGTCATTAAAAGTGTGTGTTTTTGCAATTAGAGTCAAAAGGTCAATGGAATGGACTTCCAAGTGAATGTTTCCAAGACACTTCATTTGAAGCAAGGAGATTTCAAAATTTTCCAAGGATTTACAC
>VDFB02170927.1:110533-125292 GCA_007258455.2 Sequoia sempervirens | reverse complement strand
ATTGATACAATTATAAAGCTTATTAGAAAATCTTAGTTTAGATATAAAAAATGGGCTCTTTTATTTTGATGGTTTTACAAATACATGGAAAAAAAATTTGTTGATGATTAGGGCTACCTTAAAGCATTGATACACATGTATTAATCCCATTGTGGGAAACTTTCTTAGTGTATAATGAAACACATTAATTCTAATAAAGGCATTGGTGTGTATATCATGGTTGAAGTTTCATTTGAGACATGCTTTCAAATATCATGCTTCATATAGGGCATCCAACTCAATATACATAAACATGCACCCTTACATTCCAATGTTCAAAACAAATGGATACAAGCAAAATGATCATGACCATAAGGGGAAGAGGAATAAGGGTAACTCATGAGTAAGATACAAAAAATGGTTGTAGTCACCATGATAACATAAGTATGATAGTGAGAAGCTATATTTGCATACTTCAAGTGAACTCATTATTCTTGATCACAAGAATAGTTCAAATCATGCATCATCCTGCAAGATCAATAATAGTGATTGTTGGCATAGTACCCATGATGGAAATACATATTATTCTTGTTTGGAAATTATGAATAGTGGATGTAAGTTTCCTCCTATCTTTTAAGGGAGATGATGTCAACAATTGTGAAGATATAGACTAGTGCAAAGAAAATAAGGCTTTTCAATGCTCACGCTATAGTTGCAAAAAAAAACATGAGGTAGTTATGAATGTAGTTGTAAAGATGACCTCCTATATATAAGAGACCATGATAGTTGCATAAGCAAGACAAGCAAAGGTTGGTTGGGCTGCAATGTGGATGTTTCTATTTGGCTTCAAAACTGTTGTTATTGGAGGTTGTGTGATTTTTAAATATATACTTGGATCATATATGGACTTAGAAATTAGAGCCCTATTGGCCCAATACAAGCCTCTTAATAGCCAAGGAGAGACTCCCAATCATGTTGATAAAGAATGGTAAGTGGACACTACATGAGATTTTCTAGTGGTAATGGTAAATGGACTATGATATATGGTGGTGGACAGTCATAAATAGGTAGAAAATACTATCATAACATGGACAAAGGGTAGCAATTCCACCAAGGGATAAAGATAGTGAGAAGTCAGGTCTAGGATAGAGTAGAAAAGATAGTCAAAATGAGACATCTTCAAGGTTTTGAGAAAATATTACACTCAAAAGAGGGTGGGGTAGTGTTGTTTGCTAAGAAGTAATATGCATCCTTAGTCACCAAAGATAGAGCAGCAAGCATTGTAATGGAAATTTCAGCATGAAGAAGAAGAAGTTGAACTAATTGAGAATGAATATTGAAGAAATGAAAAGGATGAAGAAGATAGAGGTTAAAATGAAACTTAAGAGTGAAAATAACATTAGGTTATTAAGAGTTGAATTCAAATAGAAATTTGGAGTATGAATATAAGGAAGATTATTTTATGGAGCTTGGGAACCTGATGATTGAAATGAAGAAAATAGGTTTCCAACTTTTGGGAGGTGGAACACAAACTAGAGGTTTAGGGACCTATACCAATTTTCTTCAAGTTCCATTCAAGGAAACCCTAAAGATCTCAATCCAAGAATAGAATGAGGGAAAGAGATTTGCAATAAGGTGTTCTAGGGTGAAATTAAATATAGTAAAGGGTTTCACTACCAAGCTAGTGCTTGGAAAGATAAGAAATGTAAATGATGAAAGTATCATGCAAACTTGACTAAATAACCTAGGAAATGAAACTGAAATGTAGAATAACAAACTGAGAATGCAAAAAGGGGTACCTCAACGAAATATGTGACCAAAACAAGCTCGTAAACCCTAAAATACTACTGTTTGATGCTCACTAGGACTCATATGCCATTTGGGAAATTTAGTCCCAGACTAGAGTTTTTGTGCCAAAACTAGAATCTATCAAGGACTGATTTAAATCTCTTGAAACCTGCAAAATGGTAGTATTGGGACTCATATGCCATATGTAGAAATTTAGTCCCAGTATTATGGTTTGGCTAAAAAAATTGTATCCTCTAGTGATCTCCTATAACTTCCTTCTTGCCAAATTTTTGAGTTAGAAACCCTGATTTGCAACCTGTAGGTGACTTTTTGTGATCTTGCAAGTAAGGAGACAACTTCAAAAAATTTCTTCAATCTTGCAACTTAGCCTTCAAAGATTCTTAAAGCTCTAAAACACCTATATTTGCACTCATACATGTAGAGAGAGAGAAAAAAAACTTATTGATTGTTAGGAAAAAGGGGTTTTCATTGATCAAACCCCATTTAGTTAATTAAACCTTATGATGAAAAAATGAAATATGAACATGAAATATGAAATGTGAAACATGAACAATGATACCTTGAATGATTTCTTGACATGTAAATCAACAATCTAACATGAAGTGGCCATGTAGAATGTAGATCTTGATCTTGAATCGGAAATACAACAATACTTAATCTTAGATCTTGAATGTTACATCACAACACTAGCTCAACAACATGTTTGATGCTTTATACCTTTGACATGATAATGGGTCTTGAATTTCTGCAACAAA
This sequence comes from Sequoia sempervirens, assembly GCA_007258455.2. NCBI lineage: Eukaryota > Viridiplantae > Streptophyta > Pinopsida > Cupressales > Cupressaceae > Sequoia > Sequoia sempervirens. The sequence goes on along the minus strand of VDFB02170927.1, from coordinate 122,749 downwards.
TGATGAAGAAATCTACCCCTGAATGCCTTATAAATGCTCTTGAATACTCTATAATGCTCTTGTGAAATCTTAGGATGCTTGAATCTTGATTGATTAGTTGATATTATGAATGCTTAGGTGAAATAATGATTTGAAACCTTGTTTATATAGGCATTCCATCTAACTTACCATTTATTAGATCCCAAATGCCAACATTCATGAAATTTGAATTCAAAACCGTAATTTACCACTCAAAACCCTAAAATGTGACCAAATGGACTCATACGCCACTTGTGTCCTATAGTTCCCATTTGGGTGGGACTCATATGCCTAAGGTGGCATATGGGTCCCACCAGGCCTTTTTGGGTAGAGGAAATGTCAGGGAGTTAAGATATTAAGTTTATTTTTTTATTATGTCAATATCTTGGTTGAAACAAGCCTCAAGACGCATAATAAAGTGTATTAGGGGCATATTAATGATTATATGAAGGTCATAAATGCAAGAGGACCCATAAATTAATGTGAATATGTAAATAAATACATTTTACAACACTAAATTAAGGAAAAGTTAGGTTTATTTAGCTTAAAAGGTCCCTAAACCTAATGTAAATGTCTAAAACAAATTACAACACTAGATCAAGGAAACATTAGGTCCATTTTAGTGTTAATAATTTCCAAATTAAGTGTGAAAATGTAGAGGGATATAGTTTTCTACACTACATTCAACCCCCACTTTAGTGAGAGGAGGAACTTGCTTCAGACTCACACTAAATTAGACATCCACAAGTGGTCCAAGTGTACCAATGTGGATGGTCTAGGATGAAAAAGATCAAGAAGGTGGCTAATCCCCTAGGATCCAACATCCTATGTCAAACTAGCGTGAACACAAAGAAACACACACAAGGTGTATGATATGCAACAAAACAAGATACACAAACATGAAATGTCAAAGACATTAAGATGAAAGAAAAAGAAAGAAAAGGTGCATCAAACTTCAACCATTTTTCCTGCATGTTTTGGATTAGATCTAAGCTTTCTTTCCAAAAATGTATGCTCACTTTGAGGCAATAAAAATTCAGGTTGTCCGCTATGTGACTATCCAAAAAGGTTGGCTTACAAGTGGAACATGTTTTCCACTATGCAAACCAAATGCATGCTCACAAGAGCTAGTGGAACCTTAGGTTTCCACTAGGTGATCCCCTAGAGAGGTGATACATATATGCACATGGTAGATATGTGCTCACATACACAATTAAGTGGATATGGAAAGTCACGCCTAAGTTCAGCTCCTATACATACAACCATACCAAATCTATACCTCCTAATAACTTTGATAAGTCACCACACAACAATGAAATTAGAGCTTCATGAGGCCATCAAAGCTTCATATGCTTGAAACTCATGAAAAAACAAGATGGAACCACATGCAAGATAAGTGTGTTATGCAAGGTGGCCATATAACCAATATTGTAAATGAAAAAATAGTGTAAGGTATATTCAGAGGGATTTTTCTTAGTTCATGTAAGGTATCTTCTTAGGGAACATTGTGCCTAATGTCTCCAAGAGAGGAAAAATAAAAGAAATATCATGACGTTCTCAGAGGAGATCAAACCTAATGACACCACTAAGAAAATGACACATTGCAAGAAAAAAGAAAATCGCATAGTGAAACATGAGTGTTGTATTCCCCCACTTTAAAGTGATTGCAAACACCATTGATGTGAGAAATTTATTTAAAGTAGAAAAAAACATGAGAGCTTATTTGGAAGGCCCTATTACAAGTCATATTTTCTCAAATGAAACTACATCATAAAAAGGGATTGCCCCCAAAATGTAATGCTAAACAAACTACATCACATGTGATCCAACTTAAGGCATGTCATCCACATCCTAAGATTGCTCCTATATATACATGGAAGGTAGTCAACTAACCAAAAGAGACAATGTAAAGTGACATGTGGACAAGGCTATCTAGCTCTTTGCCCCCACTTAGTGAAAAAAAAGGGTGAGCCAAGGTGATTGATGAGAGCTTTGAAAGTTAGTATCAATTAAAGGAACTAGGTGCTTCCACACACTGATGAACACCACAATCCTTAAGATGTTGATTTTTTTTACTCAAATCCTTACATTCATTAGTAGAATGACCATGAACTCTATGATATGCACAAAATGAACTCTTGTAGTAAAATTCTTTCATGTTCTTGGAGGGAGACATATCAAACAATCTTGGAGGAGTTTCGACAAGATACTTTCTTGATCAATAGTAGAAGGTGTTCTTGTATTTTCACAAGATGTCATACACACTTTGAATGATAAGACCTTAGATGAAAATGGAGATAAGGGTGGTAAACCTAGATCTTTCTTGAAAGAGTATGGGATATATATTTTCTTCGTGTGTTAATTGTATCCATGTTTAGGAGGGAGTTTGTATCCGAGACCATAACAATATTCTAATTCATATGAAGGGGGTTTATGCATTTGAGAAGGATTTTTTTTTTTCATGAGAACATGAATCTTTTTAGGTTTCTTAAAGTTATGCCTCATTTTCTCATGAGGGATGGGAGTTAAATATCCCCCATCACTACCATGGGGTTATGTTGATGTAGAACCAAGTTGGGCAAATGAAACACAGGGTTTTTTTGGTTTTCATTGTGGTATTTTGTATTATCCCATAAAGGAGGGTGTAAAATCTAATGAACCCCAACCATCATTAGAACTTTTGTCTAAAAAATAATCATTTGTATATGACTCTTTGGAATTTGAGGGTAAGAGTTTGGATTCTTCATTGAAACAAGGTGTAAGGTCCAATGACCCCCAATTATCAATAAATATTTTTATTGTAGGCGAAAGAAAATGAGTATTAACATCAACTTGTATAGGTTGGAATTTTTATTTTGGAATGAAAGTCTTAGGGGAGTTGGGAGTGTTGTGATTGTATGATGTATAGCTTCATTCATCTACTTCAATCAGGTATATCTTTTTATTGTATTCAAATTTCATCATATAGTGAAGAGTAGATGGGACGATCCATTCATAGCATGAATCCATGGTCTCCCTAGGAGAAGATTGTATGGAAGAGGTCCTAGCATGATATGGATAGGGGTAGGAAACACTACAGGTCCAACCTCAATAGGTAATGTGATCATTCCAAATGGTTTTCTATTAACATTGGAAAATACATAAATATTAACATCATTAAGTTGAATAAGCCTCTTACCCACACCAATTTTATCTTAGAGGTCAATGCTACTAACATTAAGACCTGCTCCATTGGCTATGAGAGTGTGCCTAACTATGGTTTCATTAATGATCACCTTTCTCATCAAGTTTTTTTTTTTTTTTTGAATCTCATGGGAGGGTAATTCATGTGTAGGGAATGTAATTTCTGATTGTGTGACTTGCATACGATCAAAGGAGGATGCTACATCATTCAATTTCTTAGAAGATTGGATCTCCTCCTTCTTTATTTGCAACATTTCTTGAAATAACCAATTGTATGTAGGTGATGTTTGAATAAGATGCCATATGGATATATTAGCAGGAGTATTTTTAAGGTCTTCAACTAAATTATGTAAAAGTGAATGGGGAGCACTAGGCATAATATGTTGAGGTAATGGTAATGAAGTGGGAGTGGTGTGTGGTTACCTACATGTTTGAGCAACTATATTATAACTTGGTCATTAAAAAACATTGTTACTATCAAATTAAATTGTAAATTTCAAGAGATCTCTTATTTTCTTGTTATGTGGTTCACTAATGGGAGGTGACTTAGGAGGCTCACTAGTTAAAGGAGATCCAATTTGTTTCATCATAACCTAAAAAATGTATCCTTATTTTCATGATCTCTTAGTGAAAAGGATTCTAATGTCACTTCATCATCTTCATCTAAGGGAGCCTCATCAATAGTTTTTGAAAGAAATGTGTTAATGTTCACATTTTTTTGCACCATGATATCCTCCCTAGGAGGAGAGTGTTTAGGAGAACTACAAACTAGATGTTTATGACATTCAAAGGTTGGTTCTTCTAAAATGACTTCATCATAGGTAAGGGAGTAATCAATGGTCGAATTTTCTTGTCCAATAAGGTTTTCCCTAGGTGAAAAGGGGTAACTAATATTCTCATGAATTTTTTCAATTGTATTTTCTAACATCAAAGTATCTTCTTCACAAATAGGAGAGACACTAGGAGAAGAATAAATGTTATTGTCATGATTGTTCATAATTTCATATCTTTGTCCCATAATTTCTTCCAAAATAGGATGGGTAGGGGAAGAAACATAAAGAGGGTTTTCATATATCATAAAGTTTTGATTATCTAACACCAACATATCCTCATCATTTACAACATTATCATAAGAGGGGAAGATGTTGGGATATGAATGTAAACTAGTTGAAGTGTTATGGGTAGGTTTCAATGGCCTCTTGTTATGTTATGTGACCACCATGATTACCTATTGTTATGTGCTCTTGTTCAGTAATATCTTGCCTAATAGGAGAGTTAAGAGGAGAGAAACAACTAGGTTTCTCAAAACTCTCATCAATTGGTTCTTCTAACACTGAAATATCTTCTTCATAACTAGGAGAGATATTAGGAGAAGAATGTGATTGTTATGATTACCCAAGGTTGTATTCTCTTTCACTAGACTAATATCACTCATAGAAGGGATACTAGAGAGGGATAAATGATGAACAAAAATATAGGGGAGAGGAATTCATATTCATATGTACTTAAAAAATCTTTCTTGTAACACTCAACAAGATCTAAAAATAAAACATGAAGTATAATAACCATAGATTTTTACAATAAAAACATGCTGTAATTATTGTCTTACAAACTTGAAATGTAACAATGATAGATCAAACATGCAAAAGGAGAATGCAATTTTCAGATTTAGAACATGATAATTGATTGATCATGCTATGTAAAAATCTAAAAATGAAGTATTGAAAATGCCATTTTGAATTTAAGCAATGCAATAAATGAAGCAAATTAAGCAAGATCTAATGAAATGAATGAAACTAAAACTCAACAAACTAAAACAAATAACTAATAGTAGGAAATAGAAACCCAAAAATGATATTTTTAATATTATAAAAGGTAGTTTCAAGGTTTATCTAGGAGAAATTAGCCCAGAGGAGCGTATGAGTTCTAGTAAAGGTTTTTGGAAGGTTCAAATGCTAAAAAATGCACAACATAGTTCATTCCCAAAAAGTAGGAAAAACAACCTATACTAGGACTAAATCACCCAAGGCATGTATAAGTCCTAAATTAGGGTTTTTGCATCCATTTTAGCCAATTCTAAGTTGTTTTCAAGTTTACTAACTTGGATTCTATGTTGACTATTTTCAATTGTGGAATTTAAATGAAATTGAATGATCTAATATGCAAAAATGCAACCTATATGCACTTTCACTAATGCAAAATTTTATAACCCTAGATGTAAATTAACTAATGCAAGACCTAATGCAAAGTTAATGTAAGCTAGATCTAGGACTATGATGCACTCAAAATAAAAAAATAAGGTGTTTTAAAGGTTAGGTTCACCAAAATGAAATGAATAAAATAGGGTTCCACCTTTTTGGAGGTGGAACACAAACTAGAGGTTTAGGGACCTAGAATAATTTTATTCAAATTTCATTCAAGGAAACCCTAGAGATATTAATCCAAGGATAGAATGAGGAAAATAGATATGAAATAAGGCTTTCTAGGTTGTGATTAAAGACAATAAAAGGGTTCACCACCAAACTAGGGCTTGGAAAGATAAGAAATGTAAATGATGAAAGTATCATGCAAACTTGACTAAATGACCTATGAAATGAAACTAAAATGCAAAATAACAAATTGAGAATGTGCAGAGGGGTACCTGGAAGAAAGATGTGACCAAAAAAAGCTCCTAAACCTTGAAATCCTATTGTTTGATGCTCACTAGGACTCATACACTAGTGTAGGCGATTTAGTCCTAGAATAGGGTTTTTGTGCCAAAACTAGAATCTGTTAAGGACTGGTTTGAATCTCTAGAAACCTAGAAAATGAAAATACTAGGACTCATACACCACAAGTGGAAATTTAGTCCTAGTATTAGGGTTTGGATGAAATTTTTGTATCCTCTAGTGATCTCCTATAGCTTCCATCCTACCAAATCTCTGCATTGGAAACCATGATTTGCAACCTATAGGTGACTTTCTATGATCTTGCAAGTAAGGAGAAAACTCCAAAAAATTTCTTCAGTATTGCAACTTAGTCTTCTAAGATCCTTCAAGCTCCAAAACAACTAGATCTATAATCACACAAGTAGAGAGAGAGAGAGAAAAAAACTTGTTGATTGTTAGGAAATAGGGGTTTTCCTCGGTCAAACCCCATTTAGGTAACTAAACCTTATAATAAAACAATAAACTATGAACATAAAAAATGAACAATGATACCTTGAATGATGTATTGAGATGTAAATCAATAATCTAACATGAAGTGGCAATGTAAAATGTAGATCTTGATCTGGAATCAGATATAGAATAATACTTAATCTCTGATCTTGAATGCTACATCACAAAACTAGCTAAATAACATGTTTGATGCTTTATTCCCTTGACATGATAATGGATCTTGAATTGATACAACAAATGATGAAGAAATCTACCCTTGAATGCCTTAAAAATGCTCTTGAATACTCTATAATGCTCTTCTGAAATCTTAGGATGCTTGAATCTTGATTACTTAGTTGATATTATGAATGCTAAGGTGAAATAATGATTTAAAACATTGTTTATATAGGCATTCCATCTAACTTACCATTTATTAGATCCCAAATTCCAAAATTCATGAAAATTGAATTCAAAACCTTGATTTCCTACTAAAAAACCCTAAAATGGGGCCAAATGAACTCATACACCACTTTTGGCATATATGTCCCATTAGGGTGGGACTCATACACCCAAGGTGGTGTATAGGTCCCACCAAGCCTTTTTGGGTAGAGGAAATGTCAGGGAGTTAAGATATTAAGTGTATCTATTGATTATGTGAGGATCTTGATTGAAATAAGCCTCAAGATGCATAATAAAGGGTCTTAAGGGCCTATTAATGATGATATGAAGGTCATAAATGCAAGAGGTCCCAAAAATTAATGTGAAGGTTTAAATAAATATGATTTACAACACTAAATTAAGGAAAAATTAGGTCTATTTAGCTTAAATAGGCCCTAAACCTAATGTGAATGTATAAAACACATTACAACACTAAATTGAGGAAACATTAGGTCCATTTTAATGCTAATAATTCCAAAATTAAGTGTGAAAATGTAGAGGGATAATTTTTTCTACACTACAAGGATGAAAATTGCTTCTACAACATAAATAGGAGGTTGAAAGGATAGGAAGAAAACTAGAGGAAAATGAATCTAAAGTTAAAAATCTTAAAATCAATATCTTGAAAAAAAATTAGGGAGATAGAATTTAGAATGGTAGTAAAGAAATCAATATAATCCTTGAAACATGCTTTGGTCAAGGCCAATGAAGAGGTTGCAACCATATCGATGGTATTAGAGAATGTGAAATCTTATTACATGCCCTTGAGATTTGAAAACACAATAACATAATACAATGACTTATAATGTCTTTGAAAGTAGATTGTAGTTGAATGAACTACATGGATTGATATCAAACAATGAAAATGATAATTTTCAATTGTAAATAAGATAGTCATAAGAGAAAAATCTATAAGATAGAAAAATTAATATGCTAAAGGGTTTGAGAATGAAAGGGAAGTGAAAATGACAATTTCAAAGCCAAAATATATGATGTATTATTTAAAAGACTAATGAATTATCCTACAATCATCACTTTAAAGAACCTATTTATCTAAGTTCATGTAATTTCAAGCATTATTTTAGATTTGTACACACAAAATTACTAAAACTAACAAGCATTGTTTTACAACACCATTAATGAATAAAGGTTGCCTAAGTGAAAGCTATTTGAGGACGTGAATAGTGAGTTGTTGAGGTCAAAGGTCCACCAACAAACTATTTGAATTCTTAAGCGTGTTATGAGACAATCATTCAAATAAAATTCAACTATTCACATGCAATAATTATTTCTTTAATACTAGTTGCATACCTATGGACTCAATGTTGAAAAAAATTAAGGGTTTGCAAGAATGGTGCACATATCATGAACACTTCAACCTTGTATTTTCATCATATTGATTCTACTAATTTAGTTATTCTTACATTTCAAAATAGAATTTAATAAACAAAATTAAATGAACTTGCTAAATTTTACTTGAGTATCAATGTCAAATGTTTCATTTAGCAATACATCTATCATAACCATCTACTATGTATTTGATGTATGCTATGTAGTTGCATCCTGGGAACTCTCACCATCATATGTGTAAACAACACCATAAGAGTGATAATGGTGAGGTGGAACTTTGGACCAAGAAGTCTCATCCACATCAAGCTCTACTAGAAGCCTCACACATTGTACAATGCTTTGAGTGAGTGAGCTTATCGACTCTAGTGTGTCCACCTCGATAGTATCCTTCATAATGGAAGGAACAGTGACATGATCCACCATGGTTTGTGCAAGGGTCTAAGATCCAATTTTTTATTACATCATATGGTCTATCATGTGTGGAGCCCCCACCTCTACCTTGAAAGTCTAAAATATAAAAATAATTTGGCACCTTATTGAAGACAAACTCGTAATAGAGTTTCCTAAAAAATAATGTGGTAGCTCATAGTTATTGCATGGAGGTTGGTAGAAAACTATCCACCACCACTCCCATAACTTATTTTTTATTAATTCATGGTGGCACCAATGGATGGGGAACCTATCGCATGTATGTGATAAAGGTACATTGGTTTTTGGATCCATAAAAAGGGAACACAAGTCGGCTTTGCTAATTTTTTATTTTTTCACTCGTGCATATGGAAGTCCACTAGCATAATTATTTTGTAACTCATCCCTCTTATTTGACAAAAAATTATTTCCTCACTCATTTCTCCTACATGTGATACAATCGATTTGAGTGACTCGATAATGCCTCTCCTATAAGGGTGGGTTATAGAATGCTCATTTAATCTTCCAATCAATTGCTCAAGCTCTCTTTTGTTGTTTTCAATTTCATTTAAAATATTTTCTTATATTCCTTGTGGATGACGAGTATGTGCAGGATCATGATGGGCCAAAAAGTGGCAATATGATGGGTATGTAGCTAACGACTATTTTTTTACCCAAAATTGATGAAATAAAAAGGGTTTTTAAAGGAGATTCTCATATTTCCACCAATATAAATTATACTTTACTTTGAATTTAATAAGTAATTATTATTCATTTTCTATTCAAATTAAGACTAAAGTCTTGATTGATAGGTTGATTGAAAAACATCTACAGTTTTCAAATGGTATCACATTTTTTGAATCCAAAACATGTGTCACATTCTATGCTTCACATACTATAGGATTAAAAAAAGAAAAATTGAATTTCATGAAGTTTTGACCAAGTTAAGGTGGTTAGACATGCCAGTTTTATATTTTAAAAAAAATTGTAATAAAAAATCATATAATTAATTATTTACTTTGAAAAAAATTACAAAAAAATATGCATCACATCAGGGCATGAGTCCTCTACTTATATCTAAAATATTATCATTTTATTGTTTTTAGGGTGGTCAGACATACACCTACTTCTTATTTTTTCCCTGGAATTTAAGTACCACTACATTGAAATTTTAAATTTTCACCAAATAGATTTTATTTAAAAAAAAAAACCTAGTACTTTAGAAACTACATTCAATTTTCTACATGTTATATTCTTACATATTTTTGAAATAATATAGATAACTTATTCAAAATTTTATGTCAAGTTGCCTAACTCTAATTTTTCTGAATTTTTTACCACTTAAGGGCCTATTTTTTCCATGATGATCCTGCACATACCTTGACATCTACAAACTAAGGGAGGGGTTTGAGGTTCTCCTTGTTCATGAGGGTCTTTGTGAGGGGGTGGTTGTGAATTCTCAATGTTTGTAGGTGGATATTAATTTCCTAAAAGATTAAAACAAAGCTTATTTAAAAAACCTATTTCAATCTACATTTTAATTCAAATTTAAAACTAAAGTAGTAGAAATAATACCTCTTCAATCTCTTCAACCTCTTTGACATCTTGGTGGCATCCTCACAAAGAATCAGAAGAAAAAATTGATCTCCTTTTGGCGAGCACAATTTCGAAGGGCACAAAATGAGAGTAATGGTTGTAGGTCGTAGAAAAAATGAGTTAAAAATGGCCTATTTTTTTAATGTAACTTTACGTTTGTCAAGCACCAAATTTGGGACTCACCAAATGACTTAAACATTTGATGAGCACAAAATTTGGGGCTTGCTAAATGCTTAAGTCATTTGGCGAGTTCCAAATTTGGCACTCACCAAATGCTTAAGTCATTTTGCGAGTGCCAAATTTGGCACTCACAAAATGCTTAAGTCATTTTGCGAGTGCCAAATTTGGCGCTCACAAAATGCTTAAGTCATTTTGCGAGTGCCAAATTTGGTACTCACAAAATGTTTAAGTCATTTTGCAAGTGCCAAATTTGGCGCTCACAAAATGCTTAAGTCATTTTGTGAGTGCCAAATTTGGTGCTCACAACCAAATTTGGCACTCGCCAAATGCTCAAGTCATTTTGCGAGTGCCAAATTCGACATTCACCAAATGCTTAAGTCATTTTGTGAGTGCCAAATTTAGTGCTCACCAAATGTTTAAGTAATTTTATGAGTTCCAAATTTGGCACTTGCCAAATGCTTAACTCATTTTACGAGTTCCAAATTTAGCACTCGCCAAATAATTAAGTCATTTAGTGAGTGCCAAATTTGGTGCTCGCCAAATGCATATGTTCACTTTTTAACCCATTGTGGCACCTTTTGTTTTGTCACAAATTGTTGAACACACCTCCAAGGGGTTTAAAGGGATGTCTTGCACTAATCCTTTGGATTAATAAGGATCTAAATTTGTCCCAAAAAGCTATCCATAAAGGAAATTAAGGCATGGTTTGCATTTGAATCAACAATCATATCGATATTTGGTAACAAAAATTATCTTTAACATAGGGTAAGTGCATGGATCTGTGACACAATTTTGGCTCTTAAGATTCCACTTTTTTTGAAATCAAAAAAATCTTATTTGCATGAGAAAATGAAGATAGTTATAGTCAATATTTCAATATGTAGCAAAAAAAGAGTTGAAGTTCTTTGAGTCTATTTTCTAAGCTACTAATTATTTTTGAAATTAATGAATATTAAGGATCTCAAAAAGGGGAGGCCCAAAATAGGTCCTATTTTCATAAAAAGAAATAGCATAGTTCCTAAGGGCTCCCCCTTTTGATTAACCTTTTTTTAGAATTTCAAAACTCCAAATAGTGAAAAATTAGCTAACACCATGTAGTTTATCCTCGTTCTTTCGGATAATTTTTTTAATGAGTATTTTATGAATTTTGAAAGTGGAAACATCCTAAAAAGATAAAATTTGAGCATGCTCCCCCTAATTTTTTTGAAAACTAATAAAAAAATTAATTGGTTCATCATGTGTAGAATGGAGTCTAGTTTTAAAAAATGTAATGTGTTCCATGTTTTGGTGAATGAATAAAAATATATCCTAAAAATAGCACATGTTGGTTTTTGACCAAAAATGGAGGAATTTACAATCAAAGTTATAGATCAAAACCTTAACTAAATCAAAACAAAAAAAATTTATATATCTAGATAGCTAAGAGAGAGGTTAATGCCATCACATTTTTTTATAAACTTGCATTGAAAGACGTGCAAATGTGATGGTGAGTACAAACAAAAATATGAGAAATTTTGGAAAATCCTGTCAATTCACTCATCCAAAGCAGGTCATTTGGAAAGCTCCAAATTTGGCACTCGCCAAATGGAACATCACATTTGGCGAGCACTAAATGTGATGTGTCATTTGGAGAGCACCAAATTTGGTGCTCACCAAATGACTTGCTTTGAACAAAATATAATTTTTCCCTCTCTTTGGTTGACCACTTTGATAATGTTGGGAATATGTGATTTATGATCATAGATGGATAGTTGAGGTTTTACCTTTCATACGCTCTCTACCTCCTTACCCTAACTCAATAAATCTCTATCACTCTGACTTCTCTCTCTCTTAGGTCTCACTCCCTCCCATGATATCTAGACTACTCTCTCACTACAACCCCCTCCCTCAGGTCTTGTTACCTCCT
>VDFB02170927.1:18680-110433 GCA_007258455.2 Sequoia sempervirens | reverse complement strand
TAAAAGAAAAACGAATTCTTATGTGTAAAGATTAAATTTGAAACTTATAAATTTAATGCGGATTTTTTTTATATTGTTTATGAAATCCAATATAAATGTATTTCAAATTCGTGATTTATAATTATTTATTATAAATATATATTTATATATAGATTATATATATATGGATACATATAATTATATTATTGTATAAGAAATATTATTTTAGTTATATGGGATTATTAGAAGAATAAATTTATAAATTATCTAGATTTTTATGTTATGATAATTAGATATCATGATTGAGATAATTATTTTATAAGTAAATTATTTATCTGGAGTTATATAATTTTTAGCATAATATATTTGGTTATGAAATTGGATTAATTGTAGATCTGATTTTTGTATTGCATGGAAAGTAAATTAAAATCTTAGATGAATAATGCTGGTATTTTAAGTTATTGCTTGAGAGGATTTAGTATATCCAAATGATAGATGTATATTTCCATTTGCTTTAAATGTTTTTTTTTTTTCTTCTTTGTGATTGGGCAAAATGGGAAAAATCTTTAATAAACCAAGTCTTCCAGACCAACCGTTAAATGGGGATTGTGATTGATAAGTAAAAGTCTTGTATTTTCTAAGTATGTGTACATGGTATTGTTCGGTGGTTTGACACCTAAGTTATGAACATTGATTGTTGTTCATTGTAATGTGTTTAGTATTTTATATTGTTTCTGGTTTTGTGTACACTTGTAAACCTTAGACAGAGAACATAGATTCCCATGTTATGTTTAGGGGAGTGGCTACTTGTAAGGGCCGACACACAAAGTGGTGTCAGGGTAACTTACAAGTAGTTAGTAACTCAGTGATAATTAAATGACACAATAGTTAGACTAAAACACTTAACAAGATGTATATGCCTCACTTATTGACTCTTGAGCTACTATAGTCTTGAGTATAAGATGAGAAGGCCTGGAATGGCAAATCGAAGTCTTGTTTCTTCAAAAGAAATTCGATCCCGTAACAGTATGCAATAAGGGCTGGGTTTCGTAAGAGGTTACCAGGGTAACCCAAGGATTGGGGGCCGGAACCTAGGAAGAAACACCAGGGTAACCTTTGCATCGTTGTGATGACACTCCACCTAAAATAACAGTCAGCCTTGTATTTGTAGTATATTCATTTGTCAAAAATCTGGAAGCAATGTAACCAATAGATTGTTTGTACTAGTGTCTAGGGTTAGTAGATTAGGTCTAGGTAACCTTATTACTATCTCCTAGCATGGGGGGTGGACCTACGGGTACCACATGGTTGGGTGGAACGTGCACCTTATTCCGTTGGGTCCCCAGAATGATTGTAGCATTGAGAGCTTCATGGATGGAGAGCTTGCACATGGACTTCTTCTATACTTTCATCATTGTATATTGTAAACTTGTATTTGAAAACATCCCACAAATGTATAAGAGGTGATCATTTGTAAAATTGTAACTACTATTTGAACTACCTCATCAAATGGATGAGTAATGTAACATCATATCAATGCAATGTATGGAAAAATGTTTGTACTTTATTATATCTTGAATGGAAATTTATTATTATGCAAAGTTTATTTTATGTTATGATTTAATATGTGCAATGCGAAATACTTAAGTCGCTTATGGAAAACTCAAAGTGGTGTAATGTCATTTAACCTAAGAATGTATGCAAATAATTAACTTATAATTAAACTTTTAAAAAAAATGTTATTACACCTTTATAACACAATTGCAATGTTCTTAGGTTATTAAGATGGGGCATTACAATCCTTACACACCTTATAACTAGAAGTGGATCAACCTTTAAACTAGGGTGACAAGTTGTAGTAGCTATCACAATACCATGCCAATGTAAAATAGCACTACACTATCATATATATTATATCATGCATCAATAGATACACCCTCTAGATACATGGCATCAGACTAATATGCAAACTATTAAATATTAAAAAAAATTGTTCCTTTTTCTAGTCCCCCAATCTAGATTCCATTTCCTTAACTACAACTCAGGTGAACATAGTTGAATGAATTGTCATGGTTGCAACTCCTAGAGGAGATGTATCCTTTAATGTTTTCACCATAGCTATCCCTTTCATTTCTAGCACTACATCTAGTAACCTTCATTTTTTGTACTCTTTTGTTTGGCCCAGAATGCCAAGGTTTCAATCTTAGGTTATACCCTATGCCACTTACCCCTTCATCTAAGTCAAATTTAGGAATTAACATTGGGCCATCCTGTGTTCTCACTTGATCAAGTAAAAAAAATTCTTTAATTGCATATCAGGGACAATAAGTATATTACTTTTCAAAATCATCTCTCTAGCCTCTTGTGGGATGGCATCAATATTATCAATCCTTAATTCATTAAAATTTTGGGCTACTGTCTAGTCATGTTGGGATTCCTCAAATCCCATATTATTTATTTCAACCCTCACTTCAAACTCTCTCATTTTCATCTTAACCCAAATGTCTTTAAATTCAAGGGTTTTGATAAATTCATCATCTTCCAAGAACCTATGAGCTGCAACTACCTTGTCATCCTCATGCATTCTCTTTCTCCTTGTACCTCAATATCATCTCTAGCTTTAGGCTTGTGGTCTTCAATTTCAAGAATAGGTTGGTCCACTTCAACATCATCCTTGAAATGCCTTAACACATTAACTGCTTCTTTTGCATCTCCAACCTCCTCACTTATTTCATAGGAAACAAGTGGCTCTATCTCTTGTGTCTTTTGGTTTTTAGAAGGTGGTTGTTCAGGAGGTGATCCTAAAGAAGTATGAAATACTAAAATAGTATCTGGATTTTCTTCTATAATTACAATACCACTTAGTCTTTTGGGACACAATTTGGCAAGTCTCCATGTATCTTTTGTAGTCTTATATAATTCATGAAACTTATCAATTATCATATCAATCCTCTTGACAACATCTTCTTCCTCTATGAAATAACCTAAGAAATCATTGTGCTTCATCTTTCTTTCTCCCTCAAGCCTTTTCATAAGTTCCCATTTTCTCCTCCTATCATATACATGTTGAGGAGTGAAACAATTTCTAATTACATCTTCTTCATAGTCAATTTGGTGAGTAACCATAACCTTGGTAAGGATGGTGTGTCTAACAAAATTCATGTGACCCTTATGGTCAAAAGCTCTTTCCTTTCTAGATTGTAAAGAGTACCTCAATTTTAGATAATTCTACAACTCTTCAAGTGTATTAGATCCCATTGATAGTTCCTAACATGTCAAATTGGGTAGAAATGTACCCTTCCTTTATTTACTCATGACATCCTTTTCCATCCATAGAATCATCCACATGAACTCTAAAAAGTCTAATCTAAGGGGGAAAAACTTTGGCAGTAATGTGGTACATGTGGGCATCCATAAATCCTAATTATTTTGGTATCTAGTAGAAACAACCAATCATCAAAGTTATGACTATGGCCTTGCTTAGGTTTAAAAGAAAAAGGTCTTAACAATTATAGCGCAAGTGTGTGTAATCTTGGTGGTTGGTGGCCAAGAACTCTCATAATTTTGTACACTAAGTCATCATTGAATATCACATAATTTGAATTCTTAGATCTGATGTCCCATTTATAACACCATAGATGCATTGGCAACAAATTCCCCTGCTTGTCAATTTGACCCAAAAACATCCTTTTGGTCCATTTATCTTTATTCTAGTAGAATATCAAGTGGCATAGCAAAGAATATTTCTTGAATGTTATGGGGGGTCTATTTTCCCCGACTTGTAGAAATGCTTCATGTAATACTTTCTCAAGATATGAGGAAAAACCATATTTAATGTTTGTCTTAGGATTTTGGATCCTCATAGCCATCATCATTAAACTAACTCGCATTCACTTTTCTACATCTATCCCAAGTACTTGATAGAGAGAAGAGTAGTTTTTTCTTGGCATAGAATTGGAAATCTAAGAGTTCAAATGGTTTAGTAGTAGAAGGGACATAGGAATCACCCTGTTGTTCAAACTCCTATTCATGTAAATGGGGACTTCATCACTTCTATGGATTTTCCTCAATCTAGTAAATTCTTCTTTACTTCTTTGCAAATAAATTTTAGTTAGGGCTTGTTTGTTTAGGTCAAAACATTCAATGATGGCCGCTTTAGTCAACACAACATATGGTGAACCATCTAGCAATCTCATAGATCTAGTAGTACAATGATAACTCTAAGAGAATACTCTAATGAACTCTATAGCTATAAAAACATTTGGGACAATTAACTTAGCCAAATCTAATGCCCATGGATTTGACACCAAAATCTTTCCCTCCCTTTTGTCATAAAAGTACCAAAACAATTTCTGATAAGCGCAAGAAGTTGAGTCCATGAAACATGGAAGTTTTTTCCTTGGCCGAAAATACGCAATCGACCTTGAAAAAATAGGATCTTGGTTTTCAAAAATGAGATCTCGATTATTAAAAAATGGGATCCTATTTAGGTTTGAGATCTCGAGCCTAAATTCTAAACAAGATCCCATTTTTTAAAATTCAAGCTCTTGTTTACTAAATAATCCCAAACCGATAGATATGAAACATGATCCCATCTTCAAGTTGTATTTATTTATTTTTTAAATGAAACTCATCCATTAGCAGCTTGGGATCCCGATTTAATAGAGACAACAATGATGATGACAATGACCACCAACCTCCAGGTACAACTCCACTTATTTTATCTATGTTTTTTTAGTTTTTTTTAATTTATAAGACTAAAGTAATATTTGGCATGATATTTTTTAGTTTATTTAGGGGTATGTGCAGGATCATCATGGAAAATACAAGCCCTTAAGTGGCAAAAAATTCATAAAAATCAGAGTTAGGAAACTTGACACAAAAATTTGAATAAGTTATCTATATTATTTCAAAAATATGTAAAAATAGAATCTATATAAAATTGAATGTAGTTTCTAAACTACTAGGTTTGTTTAAAAAATAATAATCTATTTGGTGAAAATTTGAAATTTCAATGTTGTGGTACTTAAATTTCAGGGAAAAATAAGAAGTAGGTGTCTGTCTGACCACCCTATCCATAATAAAATGATAATATTTTTTTATAAGATTTTATATACAAGTAGAGGACTCATGCCTTGATGTGATTTATATTTTTTGTAATTTTTTTCCTAGTAAATAATTAATTATGAATTTTTTATTACAACATTTTAAAAAATATAAAAACTCATGTGTCTGACCACCTTAACTTGGTCAAAACTTCATGAAATTTATTTTTTTATTTTTTTAATCCTATAGTATGTAAAGCATAGAATGTGACGCATGTTTTGGATTCAAAAATTTTGATACTGTTGAAAGTTATAGATGCTTTTCAATTATCCTATCAATCAGAACTTTAGTCATAATTTGAATAGAAAATGAATAATAATTACTTATTAAATTCAAATTAAAACATAATTTATATCAATGGAAACCTGAGAATCTCCTTTAAAAACCCTTTTCATTTCATCAATTTTGGGTAAAAAAATAGTCATCAGCCACATACCCATCATATTGCCACTTTTTGGCCCATCATGATCCTGCACATACCCTTAGCATTTTATGTATTTTATTTAGGTGTAATAGGAGAATTGATAATTTGTAGAGGTAGAAGAAAAAATGAAATAAAACCTTGTAGAAAAAAAATCATCCTTGAAGTCATATCTAAAGAACAAAATTTATCTTTTAAAACCTAATTTTTTCAATCAAACAAAAAAAATTGCATTTGAAAACCCTAAATTGAAATAAAACAAAAAATTGCATTGAAAACCTTAATTTGAAATGAAACAAAAAAAATGCATTGAAAATCCTAATTTTTTCTTGAAACCCTAAATTCAATTCAAACAAAAAAATTTGCTAATTTACCCTAAATTGTAATCAAACAAATTATTTTGCATTCAAATGAAAACCTTGATTTCAAGCTCAAGAATATTTGATAATGAAAAAAATTGATTTGCATTGCTTAAATGTTTTAAATTGAATGTATTTGTAGTGTAAATTAGGGTCCTTGATATTTACAATGAAATGGGATTTTATCAATATTATACATTTAAATGTGTATTTATCAAGAGACATAATCAATTAAATGTTATGAACATAGATATAATTAGAATAAAAAACAATATGTTCCAAACATCTTAGAATTAAAAAATATTGGGTATGTTCATAAGGCAGGAATACCATAAGTGTGATCATCTAGGTTTCTCTCATTAAGCATCATAATAAGGGAAATCATTGAAATGTAAAGCACAATCATAGGTGATAAGAGAATTATCAAAGCTTGTCACACCAATAGTCATAGTATAATCAACATCATTATTACTAAAGGTATCCATATTAAGAGATGAAATATTTATGAAACTCATGGTTAAGTTAGAGAATCTACAATAGAAGGGAAAATAATAATAAGTTCCATGGAAGACATTAAATCGTATCTAATATCAAAGAGTGCATTAATGGAACATGTGCCACTATGCTTATGGTAAAAGGATGCGATTTTATCAAGTATTCATGGATCAAATAAAAAATAATGTAAATACATCAAAATAATTGACGTAAGAATGAATGGAGACAAGGGAAAAAAGGTTGAGTGGAATCCATGATATATAAAATTACAACCACTATATATAAAGGAGGGCAGTTAAATGAGTTTCAAATCTAAAATTATATGATAAATATAAAAAAAAATGGATTTGAAATTAGAGACACAAGATATGTTGAAAACACTACAATAATTAAGGAATTATAGGTGAAGGGAAGGATTACTTGTGGGACTAGTGAATCATTACAATTGATAAATTTTCAATGTTTGTTTACAAATTTAGTTATCAAATTCCTAAATCCTTGTACAATCCATTTCCAATTGTCACTTAATTAGATAATATGTGTGTTCATTTCTATTTTATGTTTTTATCTCTCTTAGTCATGCCTTGTTTTCATTTCTTGTTTGCATGTGTTGTCTCTTTTCTTTCAACAATCTTAACTCTCTTTCTAGTCAATTAGTTGTTAATTAGGCTTCTAGTTTAGTCTAAAACCTCAATTTGCACTAGTTACCTAGACACTAAAAGAATCTAAGGGTATGTGTAGGATCATCATGGGAAAAATAGGCCCTTAAGTGGCAAAAAATTTAGAAAAATCAGAGTTAGGTAACTTGACATAAAAATTTGAATAAGTTATCTATATTATTTCAAAATATGTAAGAATAGAATCTATAAAAAAATCAATGTAGTTTCTAAATTGCTATGTTTTTTTTTTTTTTTTAAATCTATTTGGTGAAAATTTGAAATTTCAATGTAGTAGTACTTAAATTTTAGGAAAACATAAGAAGTAGGTGTTTTACTGACCACCCTATCCACAATAATTTAATGATAATATTTTTTAATATTATTTTAGACATAAGTAGAGGACTCATTTCCATATGTGATGCATATTTTT
Organism: Sequoia sempervirens; assembly: GCA_007258455.2. Taxonomy (NCBI): domain Eukaryota; kingdom Viridiplantae; phylum Streptophyta; class Pinopsida; order Cupressales; family Cupressaceae; genus Sequoia; species Sequoia sempervirens. Next base: position 102,984 of record VDFB02170927.1, on the reverse strand, counting down.
TTGTAATTTATTTCTAAGTAAATAATTAATTATTAATTTTTTATTACAACTTTTAAAAAATATAAAAACTTGTATGTTTGACCACCTTAACTTAGTCAAAACTTCATAAAATTCATTTTTTCTTTTTTAATCCTATAGTATACGAAGCATAAAATGTGATGCATGTTTTTGATTCCAAAAATGTGATACTATTTGAAAGCTATAGATTTTTTTCAATCAGCCTATCAATCAGGACTTTAGTCATAATTCAAATAGAAAATGAATAATAATTATTTATTAAATTTAAAGTCAAACATGATTTATATTGGTGGAAGGCTGAGAATATCCTTTAAAAACCCTTTTCATTTCATCAATTTTGGGTTAAAAAAAGTTGTTAGCCACATACCCTACAAATACCCATCATATTGCCACTTTTTGGCCCATCATGATCCTACATATACCCCTAAATATTTTTCTTTTCTTTATTTTAGGTTCTTTCAATTCCAAAAAATCCAAAATAAAATAAGATTCAACATTAACTAATTTTATTATACATTTTATATCATAAAATTCATTTAAGTGGGAGATATTAATGAAAAATGTGTTAAATAAAATAATATTATATTCAATTAAAAAATATCAAGTTAAAGTATACATCAAACTCAATCTTAAGAATACATAATTATGTGTTACTATTATAGAAATAGTTAGTCTATATTCGTAAAATAAAAAATATTCATAAACTATTCTATCTATTACCCTAAACCATAAACCAATGTCTTAAGGGATCTTAATGCATTACATTTATTAAGGGGATCAAAGAAGTTCTAAATATTTGGTGAAGTTTCCCAAGGAAACCAAATTTAACAATAATAAGATCACACGATTATAACATGAATGAGATTTCATGATCTAGGTTGGTCAGTCGAAACAAGAGCTATCTCAATCAATTGTTCCACTGTAAGAAAATGTTGCTCACTAACTTGCAAGTCCATTATTCCAAGGGCCACCCAAACTTCACCCTAAGTTACCTAAACCCTAAACCCTTAATTCTAAAATCTAAACCCTAAACCCTGAATTCTGAAATCTAAACCCTATACCCTAAAGCATTCGTTTTATCTTAGGACCATAAAATGAAATTTTGTTTCCTTGGGAAACTCCACAAAATTTAATTCCCTTAATCCAAGTCATTTTTTGATATAACCTTACTACATAGATCCCCTTAAGCCATCATATTACCCTAAACCATCATTTTGACTGAGGACCTTAATGAAATTTGTTTTCCTTGGGAAACTTCACCAAATTTTATTCACTTAAGCCATGTAATTTTGTACTAGGACCTTACTACATAGATCCCCTTAATCCATCCTATTACCCTAAATCCTAAATCCTTGACTCTAAACTGTAAACTGTAAAGCATTCACAAATTGTCCTATATTAATAGTTAATTATTTTTTCATTCAAGTAACATGCCTTAGAAATAAATGAGGCTTACATATTTTATCATTTGTATTCAATTAGTCCATTTATATTGAATGATTTAAGGGTATTTCCTAAACATGTATCTTACATTTTAAAATTATAAATCTAATGCAAGTTCACTTATATCTTAGAGATCGCATGGATCAATTCAATAATATTTGTATTCCACCTCCATGCCCTCCATCTCCACCACCTTCACCTCCATCTCCACCCACTCCACCCACTCCACCTCATAACCCCCCACCTCCACCACCTAAACCTGATGGTGCTCACTTGCAAGTACAAATCAATGCCAATGTTAGAACCATTCAAGATCAAATCAACATTATTCAAAATGAAGAATGTATCGCACCACCTTTGAGGATGTTTACATCTAGGATGCAAAATATTAATGATGTTGTTAGGGATATGGATGGTATCTTAGATGAGCATCGATGATGGCTAGAGGAGAGGAGAAATTCTAATACTAAAAAGGAAAACACAAAGAAATGAAGAGATGCAATAGAGAGCTGCAACAATTTATAAATTAAGACAATGATCTTATAGTTATGAATTTATTAATTTGGTTCAATGGATATTTTGTGTGATGAATTTATGAATTTAGTTGGATGGATATTTTAGTGAAAAATTTATGATTTTGGATGGATGGATATTTGTAGTGACATGAATTTGTGAATTTGGTTGAATTTATGAACTTATAATGATGAATTTATAATAGTATATATTTTATGACTATCTACTAGATTATGATTTCTTCCATTGGAAAAATGTAATATATATATATGTGTTAGACATATAAGAGCTTTTTGTGAATGTTTCAAATTTATTTTTTAGTATGTACATGTATTAAAATTGCATACTTCTGGATCTTAAATTTTGAAATTTGTATGTACACATAGTTTAGTTGAATGATGTATGCATGCAAATTATGCATCGTATTTTTTATTTTAAATGTATGTACATGTTAAATTTTGAAATTTGTATGCACATGCTCAAGTTCAATCAATGTATGTATGTGTATGTATATTTATGCACATCTTATTTTAAAAAATGTGCATGTACATTTGAAATTTAACTATTTCTTGTAATTTTGTAAATTTGTATGTTAATTTTGTATAATTTAATGTAGGTGAACACTTATATCTGATATCATGGATCAATTTAACATTGATGATATCATCAATCTAGAACCTCAACAACCTCCACCTCCACCCTAGGCTCCACCTCCCCCTCCACGCCCTCCACCTCATATCCCACGTCCACCACTAACTGGATCTAATGAGGCTCACTTGTGAGCATGTATAAATGATCAAGTGGCACCCATTCAAAACCAAATCAATGCTATGCAAAATCAAGCATTGATTCCACCACATGTGAGATGTTTTACATATGTGATGTAAAAATTTATGGATTCCATTAGGACTATTGATTCTGATTTAGATAGGCATCAACGAGAGAGAGAGAGGAGATGAGACAATTTTATGTAGATAGTATCTCATATAAAAAAAAATTAGACCTAAAAATAAAAAAATCCCATTTAGCCCCTTATTTTATTGACCCTAATACATAGCAACCCATTCCTCCCAATAAATCAAGAATATCCATGAGGTGGTGTATACATCCACATATGAGTGCACATTTTTGGGATCAATGGTATATGGTATTTGATAGTCCACCACAGGCTAATCTAGAGGTCACATTATATTTTTTGAGGAAACTATATGTACAGTTTCTCATGGGGCAAAAGCCCAATTATTTTGATTTTAAATCATTTCAGGGTGTTGGTGGTAGCATGCCACAATAGAGGTTAGGGGCAACGGTTGATCCCCGTGCATGTGCAAACCCTTGTTGCTCCTCTTGGTCCCACCATTCCCACACTTGTGCATCAATGTGTGGTGGTATTGACATTAGGATTCCTCAATACGCTCGCAAGAGACCTTGATCAACATGCTTCTGTGATAGTGGGTAGGGACCATAGAGATCACAATGATGGAGGAGTGTTTTATGGAGTTGGTCCTAATACCACTCCAAGAGTGTCGAGACCACATGTATGTACTAGTTGCCATTAGTTATGCTATGGACACAATCAGGCCACACCTAGTTTGAGTTGACATGGAAATTTTGGTGGATCATTTGCTTTCCTTAGTTCATTTGTATAATTTCTTACAATAGACCATCACCCTAAGGATAGTGTGACACATGTATAAATATACATCTACATGTTGAATTTATAAGAATTTTAATGAATGTATATATCAAAGAAAAATTTACATTAAATTTTAACAACCAAACTATTTGGTGTACAAATGACACTAATGATGGGGCAATCATCCACTCTATGAGTACATATATCAACACCGATTCTAGTCGGCAACCCTTATGGGGTATTTTGATTTCAATTTTTTAAATTATATATGAAATATTTTTTAACTTGAGTTTTAAATTTATAATTCAATCATGAACATATGTTTTAAATATTTATGTTGGTTTAGGGGAGTCAATCGACTTCCACATCAATTCCACCCGAGGGGTTGTCGAACACTCCTCCACTATTGAGCGTCACAAATCAGGGGTAGGTACATTTATATTGTAAATTGTTTAACTTACATTAGTATAGTTACAACTATAAGTTTTGAATTCGTTAAATATCAAATGTGCATGTACACTTGTAAATATTATAAGCGGTAAATGTCTATGTGTATGTCTAGGTCGATATGACAATGAGAATGGGCATCGAAAAAACATTACATATTGTGGCTACTTGTGAGGCCTCTGAATTTTAGGTTGTTTAAAAAAGATTCTATACAAAATGTGTAGAGTTGAAAATATATATTTTAACCCAATTCAAGTATACATGCTTTAAATTTGATCTTTTAGGACTTTGTTAGTGCGACTTTCTACCATGACTCAGTCATAGTTACACCTCCAAGAGGACATGCAGAGCAAGCTCTAGATATCATGGTAATTTTAGTTTTTTATTATATTTAATGTCAATTACAAATTATATATTATGAATAACTTTAATTAAATTTAAAATTGAATATATATATATATATATATATATATATATATATATATATATATTTATGAGCTCATACATGTTTTAAATTATTTTTCTTTTATAGCATGAGACATCCTGTAGTTGAGCATGTATAAAAAGGTCTTGGAGTAGAGGGTGCACAACCTCAAATTACGGTATAATTTAAATATGGTAAATTATAATTTAAATTGAATTAAATCATTTTTAATTATAGACTTGCATCTAATTTCAACTTTCTTTGTCCTATTTATGTAGATTAATTTTGAGAATTTAGAGGTTGGTCTAGGTGCACTAGAGCATCCAAACCTAGATATGATGGTAATCTAATTTTATGATGAATGATAAATTAAATTGTCATTAAATCATTTTTCATCGTCTTACATATGATTTCATCTTTCTCTTATACAGAGTGTTTTAGGTCATCCACATAGTCTACATGGTGTGAAGAGGTCTCTTGATTATAGAGACAATATATGACCTAAACATGATTTTATGGGTTATATTTGATTATTTCATGAACTACATATTTAGTTTCTCATGTACTCAGTTGGACATTATATTTCATGGGTCAAGTACTTTGTTGGACTTTAGTTCATGGTTGTACTCTGATGGACTTTATTTCATGCGCTTAATATATTGGTTTCATGCACTTAATATATTGTAAATAATGGACATTATTATTGTTCAATTTTAATTTACACATGTACATTTACACATTTTATGTTCATAGTCAAGACATTAATAGAGGACATTAATGTGAAATTAAATATAAATATGAAATTAAAGTTGCAATTAATAGGACATTTTAATGTGTACTTTAAAAATTTAGTGATCCCATACATGATATCCATTATATGTACATTCAATAATTAGCGATAATTAGTCAATGAACTTATTCAATTCACATCAATCAATAATTAGTCAATAAATCATAATCTACAAACAAAAGCAATTTGTTTATATACCACAATGGATGAAATTTTAAGAAATAAACAATACCATACAAGATTAGAGAACAAAAATATTAATAAATTCTATAAACTAAACATAATACCAATCAAAATGCAACAATTTTTTCCAAAAAAATTGTTCTATAAGTATACACTATATTTCCTAGTTCTTTTATAAGATTAAATTAAAGAAATTAATTATCCAAAAATGGGCTAAAGTTTTGAAATTAAATCATGTAGTCCCATATTTACAAATCATGCAAAGTGCACTAGAGAGAAATTAAGAACATAAAAGTCCTCCTGACCTCATGTTCCACAAAAAACACTAATTTATAGGTTGTCTTAAAGGGATGTCTTAAGGGGTCCTAATACGATGTATTAAGGGGATCAAAGAAGAGTATAATTAAGTATAAATATTAAGTGATACAAACAAGTATTATACTTTACGGTGACTCATCATAACAAATGATATAATTAAGTATAATATTTAGGATATGTACTAATATGATATGTCTTAATGGGATGTCTTAAGGGGTCCTAATAAGACATCTTAAGGATATAATTGATTTAACAACAATTTATACATGATATTTAGTGATTATACAATCCAATATAAGGTTTCAAAGTAGGAAAACATGCACATTTAATATATATATAATATTTATTTTGATACATAAAAGTACATAGAGTATAATTGTGTATGTATATGTATTTGTAATTTGCAAAAAATATTTAATTGTGTAAGTATGTATATACATATATATCATCTCAAAACAATATTTACAAAAATTTGGCTATGTCATCTCAAGAACATGTCAAGCTTGTGCCTAGAATGTAGTAGGTCTTCATGCCACTTGATATAAAATAGGTACAAGAGATATCAATGAAATCATCAAAACATACATATTTAAATTTATATATAGCTATGTCTATGTACACAACTCAAGTACCTATATTTAAAAGTATTCAACACATGTGTGTAGATTGAATCCAAGCATCCTCTCCTTTTTTTTCCAAAGTGTGAGATCAATGCGATGATGGCTTAAGGATACAAAAAAGGATAATAAATCAATATTAACTATTAATGTACAAGAAATATCAATATATAATCAAAACATGTATTTAAATATAATTTAACTAATATTTACCTATTTTTACCAAGTATTCCATGTTGTCTATGTTGAATTTGCATGAACTCTCCTTTTTGTGATGATGGCTTAAGGATCTATAAAAGGATGATTTAAATCAATTTCAACTAATAACACATTTGACCAATATCAAAACATGTATTTAATCTATTTAAAAGGGCAATATTAAACTAAAACTATATTTACCTATATTTACTTATTCCATTGTACCATTTGCATCCTTTCTTTTTTGCAACACATCTATGATTGTCTCATGCTCTTCCATTGAAATTATCCATAGCACTTTATTTGTAGGTATTCCACAATACTGATCTAGCTTTATATTTGTTGCCACCACTAAATGTGAATAGTGTATAATATTTTTATCCATTTCATAATCTTCGAATGCAGGTAGACCATTCTTCCTTATCAGGTATTTTCGTAGCCAAGTTCCAACAACCACCATCAATCCTATTGGGAAACATGAAAACCATCATCAAATAAGTTCTCAAATTTTCTTAAGGGGATTAAAGAGTTGTTCTAAAAAATTTCTTAATGGGATCAAAACTTGTTATCAAAATTTACTTAAGGGGATGTCGAAAGGGGATCATCATACCTATTGAAGAATGATGGCCATCATCATCTTCTCGAGGTGCTATTAACTTATGTTTAGTCTCCACACAACAAGACAACCAATATTTTGGTTCCTCTTCATTCCCCTTAGGTGCAACAACAACATACACATGTCCTACAAACAAAATTTTATTTAATAACTTGTGTGTATCCATATAAATAATTTACTATTACAAAATAATTTAATGAAGTGAAATAAAATGAAATAAATTACCTTCTTGTGCAAGGTTTGAAACATGGTCATAGTATTCAGATGCAAACACATGATCATTTTCTTGAATAGTTCTTTCATATTGATCATGTGCTTGTGCAAGTGTCAACGATATTTGCATCCAATATTCAATCTATTCTATATTTTCACATGCTTCCCAATCTCTTGAGACACAAAAATGACAAAAACATGCAAGCTCCCTTGTCTAGATAGTCCATGTGCTTGATGTAAAACTCTTAAATGAATTCCATTTAGTAGATACATTGATTGTATCACAATAAACTATAGGTCAAATGTTATCTTCTTCAACCAACCAAAATAATCGACGAACTGCAGAGTACTCACTCAAACCAAGTGTAGATATTATTGTATTACACCAATCCACAATCCCACATGCATCTTTAAATTTTACTACATCCTTGAATTTTAAGTATTCTCTAGCAATAATTCTCTTAACACATGCACTAGCTCCATCATGTTCTCCTTTACCATGCCCAGCTTCAAAAAATATCCATATATGTTGGAAAATAAGTTCCTTGTGAACCCTACTTAACCAATAGAACATTCGAGCATTCTTGAACTACCCCATACAATTATTTGACCATGTGAGCTATTTTGTCACCTAGATTCTTCTTTCTCTTAAATTTATACAAAATATATTGAAATAGTATTGAACAAACTCTGATGAGTGTAACTAGTTGTCACTCAAATAAAAATGATACTCCTTCAAAACTTTTCTATCATCCTCTATGCTATCATTTGCATGTCTATAAACAATATGGAAAAACATAGCTACTTGTACTGAATTATAATATTGTGATTGAATTTCCTCTTGTGGAACTAGAGTATAATTTTCTGCAAAATAAACCACTAAAAGTATAGTACCAATTGGAAATGTGTTTCTACATGTGTGAAATTGGCCATCAATCCATCGAGCATGTTGATATTGCATCACATATTTTCGTACAATCTTATTCTTAAATTCTAATATGAATGTGTGTACACTAATTTTTTCTGTAACTAAATCACAGTGCTTTCCAATTTTTCCATCTTTTAGAAAATAGTTACCATTCTTAAATCATTTAACATCATAATTATTTTCCAAAATCATTATCAACACTTTCATGCATGTAAACTCTCAAGAATGAAAGATTTCCACAACTAGTGCATTGTCAAGAAATACAAGAACTTAAATAAAATATCTTTTCATTAGATCTTTCACAAAATAAACTTGATATAAACTCCCTTATTGTTTCAAGTGGCATATTAATACCACATTCCTGCATAATCATGCTAGTATGCAAAGTACAATGATTATATCAAAAAATATCATAAAAATAATGAAATTGAACATGTGTTTTACAACAACAAGATATTTGTTTCTTATTAATTTTTACATACCGTAGTTTACATTTTTCAGAAGTCCTTTGAATTATTTTAATATTACTAGGTAACACTAAATCAACACAAAATTTTCTACAAAATCTAGTTTGTGTTGTATCTAATAGGTGTTTTGGATGAGGAAAGTGAACTTTGGACCCCACCCTTAATTTTGAAACATCTCTAGCATTATATGATACCCTAGTATTATCATATCAATATTTTTCAATCAAAGATTTAATTCCAACATTCAATTTCATATCATACCTCGGGAGTGAACCACTAAAACTCCAACATTGGTAGATAGGATCATTTTCTATACTTTCTCTTCTTTTTTCTGCTCTTAGCAATGTTTTAGGATGTATTTTTAAAACTTCACTAATATTGCTTACCATTCTTTTATTCAAAGTTTATTTGTTAAGTATAATAGTTGTTATAGTGCTTCTTGCTGCATTCTTATCTTTAGATCTACTATTTTTTCCAATAGATTGAATGGCACTAGCAATAGTAGATATACCATGTTTTACTGATTGATCTTTTCTTCTTTGTTTAACAAAAATGCCTAAATTTTTTATTATTTTTCTCATTTTTTGAATTCTCATTAATTGTATCATTAGTTGACATTGAACCAAAAAAAATTTATGATAAAAAAATTGATTATATAATCTATGGGCACGTGTTCTTATTTTTCTCCAAGAAATATTACCAAGAAGATTATCCAAAACATCACTTTCAATTTAAAAATATATATAATCAAAAATATTTTCATTTTCATCTTCATTTTCATTTTCATTTTCATTTTCATCTTCATCTTCATTTTCATTTTCAATTAAAGGATTTTCATTTTTATTTTCATTAAAAGGATTTTCATTTTCAGTTTCAACAACAAAATGGTTTTCATTTTCATTTTCAACAAAAAATTATCTCAAATCTTGAACTCTATGCATATTATCAATGTCAACATTGTGATATAGAAGCCTCTTCTAAATCTCTAATAAACACTATTTCCATGAGGCTCAAAGGTGGATTTGAAGACATACTTGGACTTGTGACTATTGAAACATTCTCCATAGCATTGTAAGGGATATTTGAAGACATACTAGGAGTACTTTTTATATTCGTATTAGTTTGTACATTCCCCACTTGCAAGTTTTCTTCATCTACAACAATGGTCTCCTCAATGTTTTTATCTTCAATATTTGTGGAATTGGATGCTTCACCATCATTCATTAATTGAATTCTCATTCTTCTTTCTCATTTTCTTTGTTTCTCCTTCTCTCTCTTTGCTTTAATTTCTTTAGGGGTCAATACCTTCCTATCTTTCCTCTTATTCTGACATTGTGATCCCATGATTGAATTTTTTTGAAGTATACACAAATGAATGCCAAAAACTTGAGTCTTCTTTGTTTGTTCCTCCTTCAAACAAGTAGCATTTTTTCACAAAATTCCTCTTTTTCCTTCAAACAAGTAGCAATTGAAGAAATTTCCTCTTCCTCTTTCAAACAAGTAGCAATTGAACAAAAATCCTCATCCTCCTTCAAACAAGTAGCAATTAAACAAAAATCCTCTTCCTCCAAACAAGTAGCAATTGCATAAAATTTAATTTCCTCCATCAAACAAGTAGCTCAATCAAACAAAATTTCTCATCCTCCCTTGAAAACAAATAGGAATTCAGAAAAAATTCTCTTCGTCCTTCAAACAAATAGCAAACAAATAAAATTCCTAGATTCCTCCTTTGAAAACAAATAGAAACTGCACAAAATTTCTCTTCCTCCTTCAAAAAAGTAGCTCAATTAAACAAAAAAATTCATCCTCCTTTGAAAATAAATAGGAATTCAATAAAATTTATCTCCCTCCTTCAAACAAATAGAAAATAAATAAAATTTATCTTCCCCCTTTGAAAAGAAATAGAAATTCAACAAAATTTATCTTCCTCCTTCAAACAAGTAGCAATTAAATAAAATTCCCCTTCCTCCTTTGAAAAAAAGTAGCAATTCAAAAAAAATCCTTTGTCACAGTGTCCCAATGATGCCTCCTTTCAAAATTGAAAAAAATCCCAAATTGAAGAGCTTCAAGAAGACGAAAGGTATAAAATAGGGAATATGTTGCAGTCGATCAAAGATAATAATTATGAGACCTGAGATGCCCCTTTTTGACAGTAAAATTAAAAATAACAATCAAAAATAACTCGGGATCCTGTTTAGTAAACAAGATCCTAAGTTAAACAAATTGGGATCCCTTTTACTAAATGGGATCTCATTCCATTTTCAATGGATGGTTTTCAATGGGTAAATTACAAATGGGATCCTGTTTACTCGGATGGTTTTCAATGGGTAAATTGTAAATGGGATATCGTTTAGTAAACAAGATCCTATTTTTTAAAATTTGAAATGTAGGTCAGGTTTTTGCTTTGTTGACATGTTTGGGAAAAGGTTTGGGGATCCAAACCTAGGTCCTAGACCTAGTTTGACCTAGAAGTTAAAGGTCCTAGCAATGTCACAAAAAAGTACTAAATTTGGGCATACATCTGAAGGCTTTTTATAGAGTTTTTTGATGAAATTAAAACCCATTATAGATTAGATAGTGTAGATTCCAAGTATGTAATTTTTTAAAAATTGGATTAATTTTTTTAATTTTTCATTTAATTTTTTATTAAATAGGTCCATAAACTAAAATTATCAGGGTTTTTTAGTATTTCAATAACTTTTTATTAAATTTTTATGAACATAAAATTTTCATGAATGGATTGCACGAAAGCGTACATCAGAAAATTCTTTTCAATTTAAAAAAAATTAAAAAACCATAAGTTTAGGTCATCTTGTGTGACATACATAGCAATTTTTTAAAACACCAAATATGGCCAATAAAAAATTAACAAAAAAAATTCAATTAAAAATTACAAAAAAAATATGAAAAGTGTGCTTCAATGAGTTACAAATATTTTCCCAAAAGGATTTAGAAAAATATGATTATTTAGGTCAAAATATGGATGACATACACATGCATGGTATGGTAAAAAAAGGACTTTTAAACAATGGTTTTTAGAAACGCCTATTGAAAATTAATTTGTATCATTTGCATATTAGAATAAATTACATATTTGGAAACTAGACTCCGAGTACTACATTTTATGATTAGTGACTTTTTTCAATATTTCATCTCTAAGTGCTTCAAATTTTAAGGTCAAATGTGTCAAATTTTGAAAATCAGGGAAAACACTTCCACTAAATGGCCAAAAATTGGACTCAACTTCTTGCCAGTACCCTTCCCACTTGGAGATAGGGATAAGGGAATTTCTACAACTATGAGCCACATCATTAAAAACATTCTTAAATCCTCTCTCAATTGATTCATGGAGTATATCCATGATAGACTAGTGTAAGGACCTCTTTTTAACCTTATATTCTTCCTTTTTAGTTCTGGGTTCTTTCTTTGGTGGCGTGATGTCCTTTTTAGTTTTAGGTTCTTTCTTCTTGGGTAGAATGATGTTTAAATATATTACTTCTCCTAGTGTATCTAAAATACAAAATTCCAAACAATCTTGTACTCGTAAAACTTAATTCACACTTTAACTATCTTACTTCTATACTTTTGAAATATAGAATTCCAAACAATCTTGTAGTCATAAAACTTAATTCACAAGAGTTATGTGCACTTACCCAGGTTACGATGGTTGTAGAGATTAACCTCCTCAAAATCCCATCTCCTCACATGATATTTTTTGCAAATGATTGCGAATAGAATGTTGAATTCTTGGTTTAATGGCTTCTAAGCTCAATCATGCCAACATTAATATCAACCTTATGCAAAATATTTTGCTTGTAGTTCAAGTTTGAACATGCACCATTGACTTTACAAGATCAGATAGTTGATGTGATTTGTGCATTTAATACTGCTTTATCGCCACCACTTTCTATAACTTCCATGGGATAGAGGGGTATAAACCACTATACTACATGCTTCTTTGTATTGCACTGCGGGGTAGCGGGATCCTTACCTCTATACCGTAAGCTTGACCTATTTAACCCATAGATTGTTATTTACATTAATGGCTATCACCATACCACATACTTCATCATATCCTTCCATGGTATAGCAGTTTGTACTACCCTACTGCATGCCTTTATGATCTTCCTTATAGGATGGCTTGTTATTCCCCACTATATAATAAAAAATGACTGAATAAGTGACCAGTTTAAAGCATTCAATGACTAAATTAATGAATAAATTACACACTACCAAATCAATCAAATTAACAACTACATAAACAACCAAATGGATCAATCAAACAACTAAATTAACAAGCAAGTTGATCACTTAGATCACTAAACCAACAACTAAATGGATCAATCAAGTGATTAAATTAATGGCCAAAATTGATCAACTGAATGAAAAAATGTTTTAGTCATCAATTTGGTCATGTTATAAATGATTGGAAACAAACTACTATTGGTCATGCGGCCATGTTCAGTTGAATTTATAATCAATTTTTTAGTAGTTTTTTTATGTCACATATTGTTGTTTTTGTACTCATGAGTCATTTGACATAAAGAGGGTTGTCAGCCATTTTCTTTCACAATTGCAATTGTTGAGAGCTAAAGAATTGGTCTAGAGCCAGAGAAGAAGATTTGAGGAGCATAGGTGAATAGTTACAGAGGCATTGAAGACAATTTTTTCTGAATAAGAAATTATCCACATTTTTTTGTGTCAATTGTGCATAAATTAGCTAGTTTGAGGAGTTGTTGAAATTTTTGTAACCTTTAGGTACTTAGGGTTTGCAGGTGTTTGTTTATTTGTAAATTCCATTGGGTTGGTAGGAATTGTGTGTGGCCTCAAAGGGTTTTTGTTCTATGATTTTTTTTGAGAGAGAATAAATCAGTGATACTCTTTTTCACCAGTGAAAATTAATAAACCCTAGGCTTGTTATACTATGAAAATGAGTGATTCTAGCAAGTCAAGCATTAGGCCAAAAATAAAACCAAAAAATAAGAGGGTAAAGAGACCTAAGACCTAGGATGTTACATTTGCACCTAAGGAAGATGTACCAAAAGCACTTGTAAGGCTAAAAGTTGTAAATATAACATTTTTCATGTTCATGGAGGGAATAGCCAAGGGTATTACTAAACATGGCTACAAAACAAACATGTTGGCTAGGAATAGAAGGGATGGTAATGATGATAAGGTTGGTCAGTCTAACAATAAAAAAAAGAAGGATAAGGACCACAAGGCTTATGATTCTTATATGGGGGAACCTGATGTTGTGATGGAAGATGAAGAAAATTATATGAGTGATGAGGCACAAGGTGATCTAGAATATACCCAATATCTTCTTACAATTATAGGTCTAGAAGACTCTAATGATGGTGAGATAAATTCTCTAGTTTCAAAAAAATCACGAAGGAGACATGCATACTCTAATTCTGGAGATGATGAACCATTGCTGAAATAGAGTCCCAATTTGGAGTTTTTGTCTTAAATGCTAAAGTGGATGAGAGGTTTTGATGCCACTATAATGATGAAAGATGCCTTTTGGAGGGCAGGTAAATCTTCTTCAGCAAGTGAAAGGATTTTTTGTCTTATATGTTTTCTCCCTCATAAAAAGATGCAAATATAATCGCTTGGGGAATTTTGAAATTGAAAAGCAAATGAATATCAAATGTAAAATGTGATTGAAATTGTAATTTTTCCTGAATCTTTTTTCTCACATGTTTCTCTAAATGGGAATTCAAGGCCAATTAAAGAGGTATTTTGATGGTTAAGCATTTGTGCTCGTGTTAAGAGCAATTTTGTAAATTAAAGCACAAAGAAATAAAATAGTTTTGAGTCTTAGGTATAGATTCTAGCTTGTAATAGGCATAATAGTTTTCTAGCAGCAATGGCATATAAATGAAATTGCACATTCTAAAAAAAATTCTCTCCCATATATTTTGTTACACAAATTATGAATTAAATGATCAATGATCTTTTATCTATCTTCAATCTCTTTGGTTGAATGTATGGTTTTGTTTCTACTTTAGTTCAAAGAACGAATTAAATTCTTTGATGAAATCATAGATCTATGTGATGGAGTATAAGGATTACTAAGTAGTTTGTGTTCTGGATATTTAGATTTATTTATTGCAAATCAATATAACAATAGTCTTTAAATGCTACGTATAATAGTTGATATATTATAGTTTGTTGCAAATATGAGTCTATCACCCATGGATAAAGCATTATTATGTTAATTTGGCCATCTTTGAGGTCAATTGAGTCAGTATTACCTATTAGAGAACAAATTCATATTGAAAATCACTTATACATGATAAATTGATGCAAAGTTGTAGCGAACAACCCATTCTTTGCTTTTAGATAATAGTTTGTTAAAGGATCAACCAAATTCTTGAAGAATTATGTCTATTTGTAGTTGGTAGGAATGTCTCTATTAATTACAATGTTATTGGTAATTTGGCACAAGAGTGTCAATTCAAACATTGTTAGGATCAACCTCCTAGGTTTTATAGAGCCCAAAGTGTAGAGTTCAAACCTAGCAAGCTTGTGCCTATTTGATGACCAATCCTCAACATTATTGACCATTCAATTGTGGAAAATTCATAGATAATGCCTGAGATTAAGTTTGGTACTCAAAAAATAACCAACACCTAATACATATTCATTTCCCTTTAGGGAAAGGAAAAATATCATATGTTTCCTTTCACTATTGATTGGATGGAGTGTTTGTTGGTTCTTTTGTCTTTCAAATGCACTCACTAGTCCCCCTCTCTTCACTCATCTAGAGCTGCAACAAATATAATAATAAGTATAGATGTTAATATATAAAAATTAAATTATGGAATGGTATTTAACAAAATAATCACTTATCACAAACAAATAATCATCACGCTCATTTACAACATTAGCATGTCAAATATTTGGAATGACAACCACCTATAGAAACTATCAAGATAGAAATTAAATTGCATACAAGTATCATGAAAATTTTCAATAATAGACCACAGAAGAGCAAATGTAATATCAAATTCACTAATATGTTGCATACCTTTCTCAAAGGATCAGAACTGGCTAATATTGCAGTAACTCCATGGTCCACCATGCTAAAAACATCACCAGGGATGTTTGATGTCAACATCTAAAAATGAAACAACAAATATGAAGGTTTTTATGACTTTCATTAGTTTCTTTGTTTAATTAAAAGCATAGACAAGGTAGTGAACTATTTTAAAAAATTCCTCAAAGTAATGTGGTCTCATGGTGATGGTAAGAAATGACAAATGCCATTCCAAGAAAATTTCTTTGGATTGTCTTGATGTCTATTTTTGGATTTCTTATAAGGTACTTATCAAGGTCTTTTTGAAGGTATTTAATGACACATTTCCCATGAACTTTGGTCTCAATATCAACTTGTCATAGATAAGGAATTTATACAAACTTGTAGAAAATAAGGACATTGCAAGAAATGGAGGTAAGAGTTACCAATGTTTCCAAATTCGAAGAGTTTCAAGGAGGTCATCTTCATATCCCCATGATACAAATCTTGCATGTAATCTCATTATGACAAGTATTCCTTAAGTTTGTCTCAAGTTTGAAAGCTATAATGAGAGCATTTAGATATCTTTCATATTGTTAGATTTCTTTAGGAAATAAAATACATTCAATGATGAGTGGTATTATGCATAAAATATATAGAAATAGTGATGGTTACATTAGATATGAAGAGTTCATAATTTTTTTAAAAAAACTAGAACAAATTGGAACAAACACTATAGTGATTCTTGCAAATAGTTTTTAAAGGACACCATGTGACAAAAGATAGGGATTTTCAAGCTTGTTGAAGCCATGGCATAATGGTAAAACATTGATACAATTATAAAGCTTATTAGAAAATCTTAGTTTAGATATAAAAAATGGGCTCTTTTATTTTGATGGTTTTACAAATACATGGAAAAAAAATTTGTTGATGATTAGGGCTACCTTAAAGCATTGATACACATGTATTAATCCCATTGTGGGAAACTTTCTTAGTGTATAATGAAACACATTAATTCTAATAAAGGCATTGGTGTGTATATCATGGTTGAAGTTTCATTTGAGACATGCTTTCAAATATCATGCTTCATATAGGGCATCCAACTCAATATACATAAACATGCACCCTTACATTCCAATGTTCAAAACAAATGGATACAAGCAAAATGATCATGACCATAAGGGGAAGAGGAATAAGGGTAACTCATGAGTAAGATACAAAAAATGGTTGTAGTCACCATGATAACATAAGTATGATAGTGAGAAGCTATATTTGCATACTTCAAGTGAACTCATTATTCTTGATCACAAGAATAGTTCAAATCATGCATCATCCTGCAAGATCAATAATAGTGATTGTTGGCATAGTACCCATGATGGAAATACATATTATTCTTGTTTGGAAATTATGAATAGTGGATGTAAGTTTCCTCCTATCTTTTAAGGGAGATGATGTCAACAATTGTGAAGATATAGACTAGTGCAAAGAAAATAAGGCTTTTCAATGCTCACGCTATAGTTGCAAAAAAAAACATGAGGTAGTTATGAATGTAGTTGTAAAGATGACCTCCTATATATAAGAGACCATGATAGTTGCATAAGCAAGACAAGCAAAGGTTGGTTGGGCTGCAATGTGGATGTTTCTATTTGGCTTCAAAACTGTTGTTATTGGAGGTTGTGTGATTTTTAAATATATACTTGGATCATATATGGACTTAGAAATTAGAGCCCTATTGGCCCAATACAAGCCTCTTAATAGCCAAGGAGAGACTCCCAATCATGTTGATAAAGAATGGTAAGTGGACACTACATGAGATTTTCTAGTGGTAATGGTAAATGGACTATGATATATGGTGGTGGACAGTCATAAATAGGTAGAAAATACTATCATAACATGGACAAAGGGTAGCAATTCCACCAAGGGATAAAGATAGTGAGAAGTCAGGTCTAGGATAGAGTAGAAAAGATAGTCAAAATGAGACATCTTCAAGGTTTTGAGAAAATATTACACTCAAAAGAGGGTGGGGTAGTGTTGTTTGCTAAGAAGTAATATGCATCCTTAGTCACCAAAGATAGAGCAGCAAGCATTGTAATGGAAATTTCAGCATGAAGAAGAAGAAGTTGAACTAATTGAGAATGAATATTGAAGAAATGAAAAGGATGAAGAAGATAGAGGTTAAAATGAAACTTAAGAGTGAAAATAACATTAGGTTATTAAGAGTTGAATTCAAATAGAAATTTGGAGTATGAATATAAGGAAGATTATTTTATGGAGCTTGGGAACCTGATGATTGAAATGAAGAAAATAGGTTTCCAACTTTTGGGAGGTGGAACACAAACTAGAGGTTTAGGGACCTATACCAATTTTCTTCAAGTTCCATTCAAGGAAACCCTAAAGATCTCAATCCAAGAATAGAATGAGGGAAAGAGATTTGCAATAAGGTGTTCTAGGGTGAAATTAAATATAGTAAAGGGTTTCACTACCAAGCTAGTGCTTGGAAAGATAAGAAATGTAAATGATGAAAGTATCATGCAAACTTGACTAAATAACCTAGGAAATGAAACTGAAATGTAGAATAACAAACTGAGAATGCAAAAAGGGGTACCTCAACGAAATATGTGACCAAAACAAGCTCGTAAACCCTAAAATACTACTGTTTGATGCTCACTAGGACTCATATGCCATTTGGGAAATTTAGTCCCAGACTAGAGTTTTTGTGCCAAAACTAGAATCTATCAAGGACTGATTTAAATCTCTTGAAACCTGCAAAATGGTAGTATTGGGACTCATATGCCATATGTAGAAATTTAGTCCCAGTATTATGGTTTGGCTAAAAAAATTGTATCCTCTAGTGATCTCCTATAACTTCCTTCTTGCCAAATTTTTGAGTTAGAAACCCTGATTTGCAACCTGTAGGTGACTTTTTGTGATCTTGCAAGTAAGGAGACAACTTCAAAAAATTTCTTCAATCTTGCAACTTAGCCTTCAAAGATTCTTAAAGCTCTAAAACACCTATATTTGCACTCATACATGTAGAGAGAGAGAAAAAAAACTTATTGATTGTTAGGAAAAAGGGGTTTTCATTGATCAAACCCCATTTAGTTAATTAAACCTTATGATGAAAAAATGAAATATGAACATGAAATATGAAATGTGAAACATGAACAATGATACCTTGAATGATTTCTTGACATGTAAATCAACAATCTAACATGAAGTGGCCATGTAGAATGTAGATCTTGATCTTGAATCGGAAATACAACAATACTTAATCTTAGATCTTGAATGTTACATCACAACACTAGCTCAACAACATGTTTGATGCTTTATACCTTTGACATGATAATGGGTCTTGAATTTCTGCAACAAATGATGAAGAAATCTACCCCTGAATGCCTTATAAATGCTCTTGAATACTCTATAATGCTCTTGTGAAATCTTAGGATGCTTGAATCTTGATTGATTAGTTGATATTATGAATGCTTAGGTGAAATAATGATTTGAAACCTTGTTTATATAGGCATTCCATCTAACTTACCATTTATTAGATCCCAAATGCCAACATTCATGAAATTTGAATTCAAAACCGTAATTTACCACTCAAAACCCTAAAATGTGACCAAATGGACTCATACGCCACTTGTGTCCTATAGTTCCCATTTGGGTGGGACTCATATGCCTAAGGTGGCATATGGGTCCCACCAGGCCTTTTTGGGTAGAGGAAATGTCAGGGAGTTAAGATATTAAGTTTATTTTTTTATTATGTCAATATCTTGGTTGAAACAAGCCTCAAGACGCATAATAAAGTGTATTAGGGGCATATTAATGATTATATGAAGGTCATAAATGCAAGAGGACCCATAAATTAATGTGAATATGTAAATAAATACATTTTACAACACTAAATTAAGGAAAAGTTAGGTTTATTTAGCTTAAAAGGTCCCTAAACCTAATGTAAATGTCTAAAACAAATTACAACACTAGATCAAGGAAACATTAGGTCCATTTTAGTGTTAATAATTTCCAAATTAAGTGTGAAAATGTAGAGGGATATAGTTTTCTACACTACATTCAGCCCCCACTTTAGTGAGAGGAGGAACTTGCTTCAAACTCACACTAAATTAGACATCCACAAGTGGTCCAAGTGTACCAATGTGGATGGTCTAGGATGAAAAAGATCAAGAGGTGGTTAATCCCCTAGGATCCAACATCCTATGTCAAACTAGCGTGAACACAAAGAAACACACACAAGGTGTATGATATGCAACAAAACAAGATACACAAACATGAAATGTCAAAGACATTAAGATGAAAGAAAAAGAAAGAAAAGGTGCATCAAACTTCAACCATTTTTCCTGCATGTTTTGGATTAGATCTAAGCTTTCTTTCCAAAAATGTATGCTCACTTTGAGGCAATAAAAATTCAGGTTGTCCGCTATGTGACTATCCAAAAAGGTTGGCTTACAAGTGGAACATGTTTTCCACTATGCAAACCAAATGCATGCTCACAAGAGCTAGTGGAACCTTAGGTTTCCACTAGGTGATCCCCTAGAGAGGTGATACATATATGCACATGGTAGATATGTGCTCACATACACAATTAAGTGGATATGGAAAGTCACGCCTAAGTTCAGCTCCTATACATACAACCATACCAAATCTATACCTCCTAATAACTTTGATAAGTCACCACACAACAATGAAATTAGAGCTTCATGAGGCCATCAAAGCTTCATATGCTTGAAACTCATGAAAAAACAAGATGGAACCACATGCAAGATAAGTGTGTTATGCAAGGTGGCCATATAACCAATATTGTAAATGAAAAAATAGTGTAAGGTATATTCAGAGGGATTTTTCTTAGTTCATGTAAGGTATCTTCTTAGGGAACATTGTGCCTAATGTCTCCAAGAGAGGAAAAATAAAAGAAATATCATGACGTTCTCAGAGGAGATCAAACCTAATGACACCACTAAGAAAATGACACATTGCAAGAAAAAAGAAAATCGCATAGTGAAACATGAGTGTTGTATTCCCCCACTTTAAAGTGATTGCAAACACCATTGATGTGAGAAATTTATTTAAAGTAGAAAAAAACATGAGAGCTTATTTGGAAGGCCCTATTACAAGTCATATTTTCTCAAATGAAACTACATCATAAAAAGGGATTGCCCCCAAAATGTAATGCTAAACAAACTACATCACATGTGATCCAACTTAAGGCATGTCATCCACATCCTAAGATTGCTCCTATATATACATGGAAGGTAGTCAACTAACCAAAAGAGACAATGTAAAGTGACATGTGGACAAGGCTATCTAGCTCTTTGCCCCCACTTAGTGAAAAAAAAGGGTGAGCCAAGGTGATTGATGAGAGCTTTGAAAGTTAGTATCAATTAAAGGAACTAGGTGCTTCCACACACTGATGAACACCACAATCCTTAAGATGTTGATTTTTTTTACTCAAATCCTTACATTCATTAGTAGAATGACCATGAACTCTATGATATGCACAAAATGAACTCTTGTAGTAAAATTCTTTCATGTTCTTGGAGGGAGACATATCAAACAATCTTGGAGGAGTTTCGACAAGATACTTTCTTGATCAATAGTAGAAGGTGTTCTTGTATTTTCACAAGATGTCATACACACTTTGAATGATAAGACCTTAGATGAAAATGGAGATAAGGGTGGTAAACCTAGATCTTTCTTGAAAGAGTATGGGATATATATTTTCTTCGTGTGTTAATTGTATCCATGTTTAGGAGGGAGTTTGTATCCGAGACCATAACAATATTCTAATTCATATGAAGGGGGTTTATGCATTTGAGAAGGATTTTTTTTTTTCATGAGAACATGAATCTTTTTAGGTTTCTTAAAGTTATGCCTCATTTTCTCATGAGGGATGGGAGTTAAATATCCCCCATCACTACCATGGGGTTATGTTGATGTAGAACCAAGTTGGGCAAATGAAACACAGGGTTTTTTTGGTTTTCATTGTGGTATTTTGTATTATCCCATAAAGGAGGGTGTAAAATCTAATGAACCCCAACCATCATTAGAACTTTTGTCTAAAAAATAATCATTTGTATATGACTCTTTGGAATTTGAGGGTAAGAGTTTGGATTCTTCATTGAAACAAGGTGTAAGGTCCAATGACCCCCAATTATCAATAAATATTTTTATTGTAGGCGAAAGAAAATGAGTATTAACATCAACTTGTATAGGTTGGAATTTTTATTTTGGAATGAAAGTCTTAGGGGAGTTGGGAGTGTTGTGATTGTATGATGTATAGCTTCATTCATCTACTTCAATCAGGTATATCTTTTTATTGTATTCAAATTTCATCATATAGTGAAGAGTAGATGGGACGATCCATTCATAGCATGAATCCATGGTCTCCCTAGGAGAAGATTGTATGGAAGAGGTCCTAGCATGATATGGATAGGGGTAGGAAACACTACAGGTCCAACCTCAATAGGTAATGTGATCATTCCAAATGGTTTTCTATTAACATTGGAAAATACATAAATATTAACATCATTAAGTTGAATAAGCCTCTTACCCACACCAATTTTATCTTAGAGGTCAATGCTACTAACATTAAGACCTGCTCCATTGGCTATGAGAGTGTGCCTAACTATGGTTTCATTAATGATCACCTTTCTCATCAAGTTTTTTTTTTTTTTTTGAATCTCATGGGAGGGTAATTCATGTGTAGGGAATGTAATTTCTGATTGTGTGACTTGCATACGATCAAAGGAGGATGCTACATCATTCAATTTCTTAGAAGATTGGATCTCCTCCTTCTTTATTTGCAACATTTCTTGAAATAACCAATTGTATGTAGGTGATGTTTGAATAAGATGCCATATGGATATATTAGCAGGAGTATTTTTAAGGTCTTCAACTAAATTATGTAAAAGTGAATGGGGAGCACTAGGCATAATATGTTGAGGTAATGGTAATGAAGTGGGAGTGGTGTGTGGTTACCTACATGTTTGAGCAACTATATTATAACTTGGTCATTAAAAAACATTGTTACTATCAAATTAAATTGTAAATTTCAAGAGATCTCTTATTTTCTTGTTATGTGGTTCACTAATGGGAGGTGACTTAGGAGGCTCACTAGTTAAAGGAGATCCAATTTGTTTCATCATAACCTAAAAAATGTATCCTTATTTTCATGATCTCTTAGTGAAAAGGATTCTAATGTCACTTCATCATCTTCATCTAAGGGAGCCTCATCAATAGTTTTTGAAAGAAATGTGTTAATGTTCACATTTTTTTGCACCATGATATCCTCCCTAGGAGGAGAGTGTTTAGGAGAACTACAAACTAGATGTTTATGACATTCAAAGGTTGGTTCTTCTAAAATGACTTCATCATAGGTAAGGGAGTAATCAATGGTCGAATTTTCTTGTCCAATAAGGTTTTCCCTAGGTGAAAAGGGGTAACTAATATTCTCATGAATTTTTTCAATTGTATTTTCTAACATCAAAGTATCTTCTTCACAAATAGGAGAGACACTAGGAGAAGAATAAATGTTATTGTCATGATTGTTCATAATTTCATATCTTTGTCCCATAATTTCTTCCAAAATAGGATGGGTAGGGGAAGAAACATAAAGAGGGTTTTCATATATCATAAAGTTTTGATTATCTAACACCAACATATCCTCATCATTTACAACATTATCATAAGAGGGGAAGATGTTGGGATATGAATGTAAACTAGTTGAAGTGTTATGGGTAGGTTTCAATGGCCTCTTGTTATGTTATGTGACCACCATGATTACCTATTGTTATGTGCTCTTGTTCAGTAATATCTTGCCTAATAGGAGAGTTAAGAGGAGAGAAACAACTAGGTTTCTCAAAACTCTCATCAATTGGTTCTTCTAACACTGAAATATCTTCTTCATAACTAGGAGAGATATTAGGAGAAGAATGTGATTGTTATGATTACCCAAGGTTGTATTCTCTTTCACTAGACTAATATCACTCATAGAAGGGATACTAGAGAGGGATAAATGATGAACAAAAATATAGGGGAGAGGAATTCATATTCATATGTACTTAAAAAATCTTTCTTGTAACACTCAACAAGATCTAAAAATAAAACATGAAGTATAATAACCATAGATTTTTACAATAAAAACATGCTGTAATTATTGTCTTACAAACTTGAAATGTAACAATGATAGATCAAACATGCAAAAGGAGAATGCAATTTTCAGATTTAGAACATGATAATTGATTGATCATGCTATGTAAAAATCTAAAAATGAAGTATTGAAAATGCCATTTTGAATTTAAGCAATGCAATAAATGAAGCAAATTAAGCAAGATCTAATGAAATGAATGAAACTAAAACTCAACAAACTAAAACAAATAACTAATAGTAGGAAATAGAAACCCAAAAATGATATTTTTAATATTATAAAAGGTAGTTTCAAGGTTTATCTAGGAGAAATTAGCCCAGAGGAGCGTATGAGTTCTAGTAAAGGTTTTTGGAAGGTTCAAATGCTAAAAAATGCACAACATAGTTCATTCCCAAAAAGTAGGAAAAACAACCTATACTAGGACTAAATCACCCAAGGCATGTATAAGTCCTAAATTAGGGTTTTTGCATCCATTTTAGCCAATTCTAAGTTGTTTTCAAGTTTACTAACTTGGATTCTATGTTGACTATTTTCAATTGTGGAATTTAAATGAAATTGAATGATCTAATATGCAAAAATGCAACCTATATGCACTTTCACTAATGCAAAATTTTATAACCCTAGATGTAAATTAACTAATGCAAGACCTAATGCAAAGTTAATGTAAGCTAGATCTAGGACTATGATGCACTCAAAATAAAAAAATAAGGTGTTTTAAAGGTTAGGTTCACCAAAATGAAATGAATAAAATAGGGTTCCACCTTTTTGGAGGTGGAACACAAACTAGAGGTTTAGGGACCTAGAATAATTTTATTCAAATTTCATTCAAGGAAACCCTAGAGATATTAATCCAAGGATAGAATGAGGAAAATAGATATGAAATAAGGCTTTCTAGGTTGTGATTAAAGACAATAAAAGGGTTCACCACCAAACTAGGGCTTGGAAAGATAAGAAATGTAAATGATGAAAGTATCATGCAAACTTGACTAAATGACCTATGAAATGAAACTAAAATGCAAAATAACAAATTGAGAATGTGCAGAGGGGTACCTGGAAGAAAGATGTGACCAAAAAAAGCTCCTAAACCTTGAAATCCTATTGTTTGATGCTCACTAGGACTCATACACTAGTGTAGGCGATTTAGTCCTAGAATAGGGTTTTTGTGCCAAAACTAGAATCTGTTAAGGACTGGTTTGAATCTCTAGAAACCTAGAAAATGAAAATACTAGGACTCACCAGGTGTTGTCATAATAGCGGTTTACAATTCTTGAGAGGAACAAATTTTAGCTGAAATCACATATTTTTAGAAAATATAATGATTTAAGCCTTAAAAAGTTCCATTTTAAGGATTCCAATTGAAGAGGGTTTGATCAAATCACCTTAGATCAAACCCCCTTGGATAGAACCTCGCTAGTTTTAAACCATACCTATAAATGCGTCTCCTTTACACCTATCAAAATGCTGATAAAAAATCACTTTTGATTTAGATTTTGGGGGATCAAATGAATTCATTTAAAATTTATTTCAAATGATTATGGTATTCCTCAGAACAAGCTATCCAATGAATATAATTTTAATATGTTTTGGTTTTGTTATGTATTTGTTTTTTAAGTTTTATTAAACATAGGTTTTTCATCGAAAATGAATTTCTTTGTTCTTCACATGTGGAAAAATAGAAGATTATCAAAAAATTTGAAAATATGAGTGCACCAGATATTGAAGACCTTGATCCAACAAAAAAAATAAAATAAATTTTGACATATACAAAAAAAGTTACTTTATTATCAATTATGCGAATTGTAATTCATTTGACTTTGAAACTTGATTAAGGACAAAATATTCAATAAAAAACTATCTAACCAAGTGGAAGCACTAGATATCAGAGTTACAAATCCAAATTTGAAAAATTAGAATTTTATCCTTCATGGAAAAAAGTTATGCATTATACGATTGTCGTCACTTTTTAAAAATGTTGTTTTCTGAAAAATCTATTTTCGTGGGAGATGGAAAAAGAAGTGCAATTTGATTCCAAAATTTTGAAAAATTATTTTAGAATCTACAGACAAAATTTGAGACTCTAGTTTGCACCATCTTCAAATTCCTCACAGTTTAGCCGCTATAGGTGCTTGAATGTGAAGATTTAGTTAAAATAATAATTTTAGTGTCGGTTTGGCCAAAAATTGTAAACCACTATTATGGGATCACCCACCACAAGTGGAAATTTACTCCCAGTATTAGGGTTTGAATGAAATTTTTGTATCCTCTAGTGATCTCCTGTAGCTTCCATCCTACCAAATCTCTGCATTGGAAACCATGATTTGCAACCTATAGGTGACTTTCTATGATCTTGCAAGTAAGGAGAAAACTCCAACAACTTTCTTCAGTATTGCAACTTAGTCTTCAAAGATCCTTCAAGCTCCAAAACAACTAGATCTACAATCACACAAGTAGAGAGAGAGAAAAACTTGTTGATAGTTAGGAAATAGGGGTTTTCCTCGGTCAAACCCCATTTAGGTAACTAAACCTTATAATAAAACAATAAAATATGAACATGAAACATGAACAATCATACCTTGAATGGTGTATTGAGATGTAAATCAACAATCTAACATGAAGTGGCAATGTAAAATGTAGATCTTGATCTGGAATCGGATATAGAATAATACTTAATCTCTGATCTTGAATGCTACATCACAAAACTAGCTAAATAACATGTTTGATGCTTTATTCCCTTGACATGATAATGGATCTTGAATTGATACAACAAATGATGAAGAAATCTACCCTTGAATGCCTTAAAAATGCTCTTGAATACTCTATAATGCTCTTCTAAAATCTTAGGATGCTTGAATCTTGATTACTTAGTTGATATTATGAATGCTTAGGTGAAATAATGATTTAAAACATTGTTTATATAGGCATTCCATCTAACTTACCATTTATTAGATCCCAAATTCCAAAATTCATGAAATTTGAATTCAAAACCTTGATTTCCTACTAAAAAACCCTAAAATGGGGCCAAATGAACTCATACGCCACTTTTGGCATATAGGTCCCATTAGGGTGGGACTCATACACCCAAGGTGGTGTATAGGTCCCACCAAGCCTTTTTGGGTAGAGGAAATGTCAGAGAGTTAAGATATTAAGTGTATCTATTGATTATGTGAGGATCTTGATTGAAATAAGCCTCAAGATGCATAATAAAGGGTCTTAAGGGCCTATTAATGATGATATGAAGGTCATAAATGCAAGAGGTCCCAAAACTTAATGTGAAGGTGTAAATAAATATGATTTACAACACTAAATTAAGGAAAAATTAGGTCTATTTAGCTTAAATGGGCCCTAAACCTAATGTGAATGTATAAAACACATTACAACACTAAATTGAGGAAACATTAGGTCCATTTTAATGCTAATAATTCCAAAATTAAGTGTGAAAATGTAGAGGGATAAATTTTTCTACACTACAAGGATGAAAATTGCTTCTACAACATAAATAGGAGGTTGAAAGGATAGGAAGAAAACTAGAGGAAAATGAATCTAAAGTTCAAAATCTTAAAATCAATATCTTGAAAAAAAATTAGGGAGATAGAATTTAGAATGGTAGTAAAGAAATCAATATAATCCTTGAAACATGCTTTGGTCAAGGCCAATGAAGAGGCTGCAACCATATCGATGGTATTAGAGAATGTGAAATCTTATTACATGCCCTTGAGATTTGAAAACACAATAACATAATACAATGACTTATAATGTCTTTGAAAGTAGATTGTAGTTGAATGAACTACATGGATTGATATCAAACAATGAAAATGATAATTTTCAATTGTAAATAAGATAGTCATAAAAGAAAAATCTATAAGATAGAAAAATTAATATGCTAAAGGGTTTGATAATGAAAGGGAAGTGAAAATGACAATTTCAAAGCCAAAATATATGATGTATTATTTAAAATACTAATGAATTCTCCTACAATCATCACTTTAAAGAACCTATTTATCTAAGTTCATGTAATTTGAAGCATTATTTTAGATTTGTACACACAAAATTACTAAAACTAACGAGCATTGTTTTACAACACCATTAATGAATAAAGGTTGCCTAAGTGAAAGCTATTTGAGGACGTGAATAGTGAGTTGTTGAGGTCAAAGGTCCACCAACAAACTATTTGAATTCCAAAGCATGTTATGAGACAATCATTCAAATAAAATTCAACTATTCACATGCAATAATTATTTCTTTAATACTAGTTGCATACCTATGGACTCAACGTTGAAAAAAATTAAGGGTTTGCAAGAATGGTGCACATATCATGAACACTTCAACCCTGTATTTTCATCATATTGATTCTACTAATTTAGTTATTCTTACATTTCAAAATAGAATTTAATAAACAAAATTAAATGAACTTGCTAAATTTTACTTGAGTATCAATGTCAAATGTTTCATTTAGCAATACATCTATCATAACCATCTACTATGTAGTTGATGTATGCTATGTAGTTGCATCCTGAGCACTCTCACCATCATATGTGTAAACAACACCATAAGAGTGATAATGGTGAGGTGGAACTTTGGGCCAAGAATTCTCATCCACATCAAGCTCTACTAGAAGCCTCACACATTGTACAATGCTTTGAGTGAGTGAGCTTATCGAGTCTAGTGTGTCCACCTCGACACTATCCTTCATAATGGAAGGAACAGTGACATGATCCACCATGGTTTGTGCAAGGGTCTAAGATCCAATTTTTCATTACATCGTGTGGAGCCCCCACCTCTACCTTGAAAGTCTAAAATATAAAAATAATTTGGCACCTTATTGAAGACAAACTTGTAATAGAGTTTCCTAAAAAATACTGTGGTAGCTCATAGTTATTGCATGGAGGTTGGTAAAAAACTATCCACCACCACTCCCATAACTTATTTTTTATTAATTCATGGTGGCACCAATGGATGGGGAACCTCTCGCATGTATGTGATAAAGGTACATTGGTTTTTGGGTCCATAAAAAGGGAACACAAGTCTTCTTTGCTAATTATTTATTTTTTCACTCATGCTTATGGAAGTCCACTAGCATAATTATTTTGTAACTCATCCCTCTTATTTGACAAAAAAATATTTCCTCACTCATTTCTCCTACATGTGATACAATCGATTTGAGTGACTCGGTAATGCCTCTCCTATAAGGGTGGGTTACAAAATGCTCATTTAATCTTCCAATCAATTGTTCAAGCTCTCTTTTGTTGTTTTCAATTTCATTTAAAATATTTTCTTATATTCCTTATGGATGACGAGTATGTGCAGGATCATGATGGGCCAAAAAGTGGCAATATGATGGGTATGTGGCTACGACTATTGTTTTAAAGGAGATTCTCACTTTGCACAATATAAATTATACTTTACTTTGAATTTAATAAGTAATTATTATTCATTTTCTATTCAAATTATGACTAAAGTCTGATTAATGAGTTGATTGAAAAACATCACATTCTCAAATGGTATCATATTTTTTGAATCCAAAACATGTGTCACATTCTATGCTTCACATACTATAGGATTAAAAATAAAATTGAGTTTCATGAAGTTTGACCAAGTTAAGGTGGTTAGACATCTGAGTTTTTATATTTTAAAAAATTGTAATAAAAAATCATAATTAATTATTTACTTTGAAAAAAATTACAAAAAATAATGCATCACATCAGGGAATGAGTCCTCTACTTATATCCTAAAATATTATCATTTTATTGTTTTTAGGGTGGTCGGACATACACCTACTTCTTATTTTTCCACTGAGAATTTAAGTACCACTACATTGAAATTTCAAATTTTCACCAAATAGAAAAAAAAAACCTAGTAGTTTAGAAGCTACATTCAATTTTCTACATATTATATTCTTACATATTTTTGAAATAATATAGATAACTTATTCAAAATTTTATGTCAAGTTGCCTAACTCTAATTTTTCTGAATTTTTTACCACTTAAGGGCCTATTTTTTCCATGATGATCCTGCACATACCTTGACATCTACAAACTAAGGGAGGGGTTTGAGGTTCTCCTTGTTCATGAGGGTCTTTGTGAGGGGGTGGTTGTGAATTCTCAATGTTTGTAGGTGGATATTAATTTCCTAAAAGATTAAAACAAAGCTTATTTAAAAAACCTATTTCAATCTACATTTTAATTCAAATTTAAAACTAAAGTAGTAGAAATAATACCTCTTCAATCTCTTCAACCTCTTTGACATCTTGGTGGCATCCTCACAAAGAATCAGAAGAAAAAATTGATCTCCTTTTGGCGAGCACAATTTCGAAGGGCACAAAATGAGAGTAATGGTTGTAGGTCGTAGAAAAAATGAGTTAAAAATGGCCTATTTTTTTAATGTAACTTTACGTTTGTCAAGCACCAAATTTGGGACTCACCAAATGACTTAAACATTTGATGAGCACAAAATTTGGGGCTTGCTAAATGCTTAAGTCATTTGGCGAGTTCCAAATTTGGCACTCACCAAATGCTTAAGTCATTTTGCGAGTGCCAAATTTGGCACTCACAAAATGCTTAAGT
This sequence comes from Sequoia sempervirens, assembly GCA_007258455.2. Classification (NCBI taxonomy): domain Eukaryota; kingdom Viridiplantae; phylum Streptophyta; class Pinopsida; order Cupressales; family Cupressaceae; genus Sequoia; species Sequoia sempervirens. The sequence goes on along the minus strand of VDFB02170927.1, from coordinate 72,434 downwards.
CATTTTGCGAGTGCCAAATTTGGCGCTCACAAAATGCTTAAGTCATTTTGCGAGTGCCAAATTTGGTACTCACAAAATGTTTAAGTCATTTTGCAAGTGCCAAATTTGGCGCTCACAAAATGCTTAAGTCATTTTGTGAGTGCCAAATTTGGTGCTCACAACCAAATTTGGCACTCGCCAAATGCTCAAGTCATTTTGCGAGTGCCAAATTCGACATTCACCAAATGCTTAAGTCATTTTGTGAGTGCCAAATTTAGTGCTCACCAAATGTTTAAGTAATTTTATGAGTTCCAAATTTGGCACTTGCCAAATGCTTAACTCATTTTACGAGTTCCAAATTTAGCACTCGCCAAATAATTAAGTCATTTAGTGAGTGCCAAATTTGGTGCTCGCCAAATGCATATGTTCACTTTTTAACCCATTGTGGCACCTTTTGTTTTGTCACAAATTGTTGAACACACCTCCAAGGGGTTTAAAGGGATGTCTTGCACTAATCCTTTGGATTAATAAGGATCTAAATTTGTCCCAAAAAGCTATCCATAAAGGAAATTAAGGCATGGTTTGCATTTGAATCAACAATCATATCGATATTTGGTAACAAAAATTATCTTTAACATAGGGTAAGTGCATGGATCTGTGACACAATTTTGGCTCTTAAGATTCCACTTTTTTTGAAATCAAAAAAATCTTATTTGCATGAGAAAATGAAGATAGTTATAGTCAATATTTCAATATGTAGCAAAAAAAGAGTTGAAGTTCTTTGAGTCTATTTTCTAAGCTACTAATTATTTTTGAAATTAATGAATATTAAGGATCTCAAAAAGGGGAGGCCCAAAATAGGTCCTATTTTCATAAAAAGAAATAGCATAGTTCCTAAGGGCTCCCCCTTTTGATTAACCTTTTTTTAGAATTTCAAAACTCCAAATAGTGAAAAATTAGCTAACACCATGTAGTTTATCCTCGTTCTTTCGGATAATTTTTTTAATGAGTATTTTATGAATTTTGAAAGTGGAAACATCCTAAAAAGATAAAATTTGAGCATGCTCCCCCTAATTTTTTTGAAAACTAATAAAAAAATTAATTGGTTCATCATGTGTAGAATGGAGTCTAGTTTTAAAAAATGTAATGTGTTCCATGTTTTGGTGAATGAATAAAAATATATCCTAAAAATAGCACATGTTGGTTTTTGACCAAAAATGGAGGAATTTACAATCAAAGTTATAGATCAAAACCTTAACTAAATCAAAACAAAAAAAATTTATATATCTAGATAGCTAAGAGAGAGGTTAATGCCATCACATTTTTTTATAAACTTGCATTGAAAGACGTGCAAATGTGATGGTGAGTACAAACAAAAATATGAGAAATTTTGGAAAATCCTGTCAATTCACTCATCCAAAGCAGGTCATTTGGAAAGCTCCAAATTTGGCACTCGCCAAATGGAACATCACATTTGGCGAGCACTAAATGTGATGTGTCATTTGGAGAGCACCAAATTTGGTGCTCACCAAATGACTTGCTTTGAACAAAATATAATTTTTCCCTCTCTTTGGTTGACCACTTTGATAATGTTGGGAATATGTGATTTATGATCATAGATGGATAGTTGAGGTTTTACCTTTCATACGCTCTCTACCTCCTTACCCTAACTCAATAAATCTCTATCACTCTGACTTCTCTCTCTCTTAGGTCTCACTCCCTCCCATGATATCTAGACTACTCTCTCACTACAACCCCCTCCCTCAGGTCTTGTTACCTCCTACCCTACCTAGATAAATCTATCTCTCTAACCCCCTTTCTCACACTTCATCTCACTCTTCCCCTCTAGTCTTTTTGTCTCTCTCAATCCATCTCCCTCTCTTAGGTTGTTAGCTTTCTCTCTCTGTCTCTCTCTCATGTCTCTCTGTCTGTCTATTTGTCTATCTGTCTATCTATCTGTTTGTCTTTCTCTCACACACACACACACTCCCTCTCTCTCTCACATGCTCTCTATCTCTCTCCCACTCTCTCTCCCTCACTCTTGGGCCTCTCCCTTCCACCCCCTCTCCCTCTCTCTCTCTCTCAAGTCTCTCCTACCCCCTATCCATCTCTTATGTTTGTCTCTATCTATCTCAAGTCTCTCCCTCCTAGCCCCTCTCCCTCTGAGCTCTCTCCCACTCTCTCTCTTTCTCACTCCCTCTATCTCTCTCCCACTTTTTCTCTCTCCCTCTCTCTCAAGTCTCTCCCTCCGACCCCCTCTCCCTCTCTCTCTCAAGTATCTCCCACTCCCTCTCTCCCCTACGCTCTCAAGTATCTCCCTCCCACCCTTTATCCATGTCCCTCTCTCTCAAGTTTCTCTCTCCCACCCACCTCTCTCTTCCCCCCTCTCTATCCCTTTCTCTCTCCCACTCCCTCTCTCTCTCTCTCTGACTCCCTCTATCTCTCTTTGTCTCTATCTCCCTCTCTCTTAGGTATCTCCCTCCCACCCTCTCTCCCTCTCCCTCTCTCTTAGGTTTCTCCATCCCTCTCTCTCTTAATTCTCTCCCTCCTACCCCCTCTCCATATCTAATGTATCTCTTTTTCTCTCTCGTTGACTCCCTCTATCTCTCTTCCACTCCCTCTCTCTCTCTCTCTCACTCTTTGTATGTCTCCCTCTCCCTCTATATCTCTCACTCCATCTATCTCTCTCACATATCTCTATCACCCACTCCCTCTCTCTCCCCCTCTCTTAGGTAGGAGGGAGAGACTTGAGAGAGGGTGAGAGGGAGTGAGAGAGAGAGATAGAGAGAGTGAAAGAGAGAAAGAGGGTTGAGGGTATAGGGTTGAGGGATTGGGTTTGAGGGTAGAGGCTATTTGGTTGAGGGTAGAGGGTAGATGGTTTAAGGATTGAGGGTTGAGGGTTGAGGGTATAGGGTTTTATGGTTGAGTGTTTAAGGTTTTATGGGTTGATAGTATAAGGTTGATGGATTAGGGTAGAGATGGAGGAATAGATGGAGGGAGAGATGGAGGAATAAGTGAGATAGTGATGAGAATAGGAGGGAGTGACATAGATAGATGAGGTTTGAGGATCTAATATGTAGGGTAGAGGGTTGATAATTGAGAGCATAGGGTTGAGGACCTATAGGGTTGATGGTTTATAGTAGAGATATAGAGAGGGAGAGGGTTTAGGGTAGAGGGTTTAAGGGTTAACTGTTAAGGGTAGAGGGTAGAGGGCAGAGGGTTAAGGTTAAGGTTATAGGGGAGATAAATAGAGGGATTGAGTGAGACAGAGACCTAAGAATGAGAGATAGGGTAGGAGGGAGATACTTGAGAGAGAGAGGGAGTGAGAGAGAGAGGGTTGAGGGTAGGGGTTTTAGGTTTTATGGTTTAGGGTTTAGCATTTATGGTTTAAGCATTAAGAGTTGAGGGTAGAGGGTTGAGGGTTTAATGGTAAAGGGATTAAGTGTTGAGGGTTGAGGTATTAGAGTAGAGATTTTAGTTGGGTTTAAAGGTTTAATGGTTTAGGGTATAGGTTTGAGGGATTAGGGTTGAGGGTAGATGGTATTGGGTTGAGGGTAGAGTGTAGAGTGTTTAGGGTAGAGGGTATATGGTGTAGGGTCAATGGAGAGAGGTTTGAGGGTTTAGTGTAGAGGTTAGAGGGTGTAGGGTTGAGAGAGATAGAGGGTTTATGGTTTACAGTTGAGGGTAGAGGGTAGATGGTTTAAGGGTTAAGGGTAGAGGGTAGAGGGGAGAGAGATAGAGGAAGTGAGTGAAGGAGAGAGATATACCTAAGAGAGAGAGACAGGGAGAAAGAGAGAGGTTAGAAGGTAAAGAGTAGATGGTTTAAGGTCTTATGGTTTAAGGTTTAAGGGTAGAGGTTTTTGGGTTTAGGGTTTATAGTTTATAGCTTAAGGGTAGAGGGTTTAAGGGTTTAGGGTTTAAGGGTTAAAGGTATAGGGTAGAGGGTAGAGGGTTGGGGGTTGAGGGTTTTAGGGTTTAGAGGGTAGAGGGTAGAGAGAGAGAGGGTTGAGGGGTTTAGGGTTGAGGGTAGAGGGTAGATGATAGATAGTTTAAGGGTTTAGGGTTTATGGCTTATGATTTATGGTTTATGGTTTATGATTTAAGGGTAGATAATGTAGGGTTGAGAGAGAGAGAGGGTTGAGGGTAGAGGGTAGAGGGTTAAGGGTTAAGGGTAGAAATTTTAAGGGTTTAGGGTTTAATGGTTAAGTATAGAGGGTAGAGGGTTTAAGGTTTTATGGTTTAATGGTTAAGGGTAGAGGGTAGAGGGTTTAGGGTTTAGGGTTTAAGGATTGAGGGTTGAGGGTAGAGGGTTTAGGGTTTAGGGTTTAAGGATTGAGGGTTGAGGGTAGAGGGTAGAGGGTAGAGGGTAGATAGTTTGAGGTTTAAGGGTTGAGGGTTGAGGGATTAGGGTAGAGAGTTTAGTTGGGTTTAAAATGGTTTAATGGTTGAAGGTGGAGGGTATTGGGTTGAGGATAGAAGGTAGATAGTTTAAGGGTTAAGGGTTTAGGGTTTAGGGTTTATGGTTGAGGGTTGAAAGGTTGAGGTTGATAGTATAGGGTTGAGGGATTATGGTAGAGAGTTTAGTTGGGTTTAAGGGTTGAGGTATAAGGTTGAGGGATTAGGGTTGAGGGTAGAGGATATTGGGTAGAGGGTAGAGATTAGAGGGTAAAAGGTTTAAGGGTTTGGATTTAAGGGTTTAGGATTGAGGGTTTATGTCTCCCATCCCTCTATCTCCCACTCCCTCTCTCCCTCACTCCATCTCTCAAGTCTTCCCCCCCACCCTAATTTAATAACTATTTCTCCATCTCAAATCTCTCTCTCTCTCTCTCTCAAGTCTCACTCCCTGCCACACTACTTGGACTAATCTATCTCTCACATCCCCTCTCTATCAAGTCTCACTTACCTCCCACCCTACCTAGAAAAAAATATTTCACTCCAACCCCCTCTCCCACACTCCATCTCTCTCTCCCCCTTTGATCCTTTTGTATCTCTCAAGTCTCATCCCTCCCAACCCCTTTCCCATTGGTAGGTATTTTCCCCCACCCAAACTAGATAACTCTCTATCCCTCTGAAGTCTTTCTCTCTCTCAAGTCTTACTCCCTACCACACTACCTAGACTAATCTCTCTCACTCTTATCCCCTCTCTCTTTATTGCAATTCTCACTCTCTTCCTCTCTATATTTGGAAAACATTTAGTAGATGACACTAACATTGAAAAATATGAGGATACAATGACATAGGTAATAATCTATACTCTCTTCATTGCCTTCATCTACAATCACTACATAAACATACCTTGCATTGATATTTTCATTTTTTTATATGTATTTAATGAACATCAAAATAAAACCTGATATTAAGATATATTACCTCGTTCTAGTAGGTCTCATACATGATCAAAGTCAACAGATGGTGCATCTCCAAGATTTGTAGAGTTGTCAAGAGCTGATAAGTGTCAAGTGGGGTTAGACTTCGTACAGGCCATTCATCAACCCACTCTATTTACTCACAATCATTCCATGCTTGAAGTGTACAGGACAAACAAAAACATGCCATCTTCAACATATGGATAGTCCATGTACTTTCATTGGAGCTTCTAAAAGAGTGTAGCTTGCTTGAACTTGTTAGTGAAAGTGGGTGAGTCTAACCACAAGGCAATACTTGACACAATAAAGACTAGAGTAAACCTGGATGGTTCCCTGGATTGATTCATAAGTATGCACATTGAGTTTGTAAAGTCATGTTATTGATCACTACTTTCTTTCAAGCATTTAAGTTTGATTGTAGAAGGGTTTGCAAAATGATAATTATATACTTCTCTCTATTTACTACCTTTAAGTTGGTATTCTCTAGTGGTGTTTGATTTCATATGCATTTATGACTATCTTTGATGCATTTGTGATTATATTTTAACCCACTTATTAATTATATGTTTGATTTAGTGAAGAGATATGCAAGACTAGTGAAGGAGAAAAATGGGAAAGGCTTCATTAAAGAGTATCAACTTAATAAAAGAACATCAATTGCTAGTGAATTTTCTAGTTTTCAATCTTCTCTTTCTTTTTCATTTCATAGATTTCTTGGATTCTTATATGCTACATACTTTATGTTAGTTATGTTTATATATATTTTAAATTTATACTTAGGATTGTCAAGAGATGAGAAAGTAGTGAAAGATAGCCATATCTCCATTTTAGGACCTTCAATTGATCTACTTATAGCATGCATGAAGGTGATAATAGATTTGGTCAAAAGTTGTATGTCTAGGAATATTTTGGTATTAGTCTTTTAATGATTTTTATGTGAGTCCATGTCTGAAATTGTTAAGTTTTCATAGGTTTTTTGTGGACCAAATTCTAGTGAGAGTACACAACCAAAAAGAGGCTACTACCCATGTGTTTCCAAGGGATCAGGGGATGCACATGTTTTGAATCATTTTGGAATGAAAATAACTAGGCCACTTGAGGTGGATTAGAGAAAACAAACTAGGAAGAAAATCCTTTTGTTTCTTCTTGTACAATATATTTCATGATCTGGGCTACAAATGGAAGGATTATTTCCCCACATATATTGCTAAAAGTATTGAGAAATGGAAGAATTTTCAAGATGTAATTTGATCACAAATGTAATATTTTTTATTGACTTAATGTATTTTTTGACATTCAAAATTTATGAGAAATTAATACTTGCAAATGTGTATATTCCTTATTATATTCCTCAATTAAATGTGTATATTATATTTGAAGTTAGTTGTAATGGTTTATGGTTTACATTTAAAGTTGTCTTGAAGGAAAAGCATGTGGATTTATGACAAAATCTGAAACAATTCCTTCTATTGTACAAAGGCATATTTTCTTGCTCTTCTATAAACCCTAGAACTTCTTCCATAATCATTATTTGACATTAAAAATTGATCAACCCTTCCTCATTTAGTATGCTTAAACTCGAGGCTAAAGTTTGCATCAGAAGGCTATGAACTCACCTTTCCAATTAATATGTCCACACTATATATAAGTCTAAGACAATAAAAGGGAATCCATCATTGTCAAGCTTATCTACTCTTAGTTTTTTTGTGTTTGGCTTTCCAAATTCTACTCTAATATTGGATGAGTTTTAGAGTCATTTTCATCATGATCTATCTCTTTACATAATCTCAACCACCCTTCAAGGGATTCATTGAAAAGCAATGCACAAGACATCTTAGTACACCTTTCCACCATTGAAAACCTAGCCTAGTGGGCATACAAGGAAGGAAAAACACACCAACAAGGGCATAACAACATGAACAGTGGAGGAATCAATGTTTCAATACCCTCAAATAACTTTGACAACTCCTAAATATTCTTTGACCAACCAGTCTCTCGAAACAATCACTTGGAATTTGGTTCTCTTGTCAACTTTGGCAACATAGTCACATGACCAATAGCACAAACAAATGATGGAACATGAGCACATACCTTGGGTTGTCTCAGGATATTAAAAATATATCACGATGATTCAAAACCCTTTTAGGACTCATACTTACATGATACAATGATCCAAGGCACAAATCAACATTATGGTTTATTGACATAATGCATAAATGATGCACTATTACTGATCCAAACTCAAAAAATAAAGATGAATTTTAATCCCTTTTCACTCGTGCAAGTGAATATCATGAAAATAAGTCCCATGAAATAATTAAAATTCCTTTTCAATGCTTTTTTCATAAAATAAAATACCTTTGACTTAAATACTTTGTAGTTGTTCTTTTAGTATTTCCTTTTTCTCTATGTATAATTTTATGATCCTTTACATACTTTATGGTGGTTGTCTATTTATTGTCATTAAAAGTGAAGTTGAAACAACAAACTTCAAACAACAAAACTTAAGTGATGGAAAAGTTAACTTATGTTGGTTTTCTAATTATTTCCTTTTATTTCTCTCCATAGAAATGTGTTTATTAAAGTGAAGTTGAAACAATAAAATTAAGTGATGGAAATGTGATAGTCATTAAAAGTGTGTGTTTTTGCAATTAGAGTCAAAAGGTCAATGGAACGGACTTCCTAGTGAATGTTTCCAAGACACTTCATTTGAAGCAAGGAGATTTCAAAATTTTCCAAGGATTTACACGTGTGGTTTAAATAAATAGTTTTTTAGTAACTTTTAGCTTATTTAGGTGAGGCACTAGTTTTCGCTCTAAGCTATGTTCAACCAACATAATCCCTTATGAGTCCAAAATGCAAAATGGCTACAACCTTCAACAGGTTGTTACTTGGACACCATGATGTTTAGAAACTTCTTTTCTGAGCCTATGGGATTATGTTGGACCTCTCTACAATGACATCTCTCAGTTTTTGCTATTTTGGAGGTGTTCTCCTATGGTGGCAACTTTTCACTTGGATAAAAAGTTGTCAAATGCAAGTAGTGTAAAGTTTTAAAGTGGTTCAACTTGCATTCTACAGCTTGCATGACCAAAAAAACTATTCCAACATGTCTAGGTTGGTACTTTTATGTTAGGAATGGTCCTCTTTTGCACCCAAATATTTTGAATTGCTCTGAGGTACATTCAACTAGTAGAATCCCTTAAGAGTCCAGAGTGCAAAAATGGTTGCAATCTTTGATGGGTTGTTACTTGGATACCATGATTCTTAAAAAATTCTAATCTAAGCCTATGACATCATATTTGACCCCTCTACAATAACCTCTCTCATTTTTCACTATCTCAGAGGAATTTTCCCATGGTGTAGATTTTTCACTTGGAGAAAAAGTTGTCAAATGCAAGTAGTGTAAAGTTGCAAAGTGGTAAAGCTTTAATTTTGCAACTCATGTCACCAAATGAACTATTCTAATCCATTTAGGTAGCTACATTTATGCTAGGAATGGTCCTCTTTCACACCCAAACATGTTGAATCACTCTGAGCTATGTTCAATCTACATAATCGCTTATGAGTCCAAAGTTCATAATGGTTGTAATCTTTGATAGATTGTTACTCAAATACCATGACATTTAGAAATTTCTCATTTGAACCTATGAGATAAAATTAGTCCCCTATACAATAATCTATCATTTTTTTCTACCTCGAAGGTATTTTTCCATGGTGGTGATTTTTCACTTGGAGAAAAAGTTGTCAAATGCAAGTACTGTAAAGCTGCAAAGTGGTGCAACTTTCATTCTGTAACTCATGTGACAAAAAAAACTATTTCAACACATTCAAGTGGGTATATTTATGTTAGGAATGGTCCACTTTTTCACCCAAACACGTCAAATGGCTCCAAGCTACATTCAATCCATATAATCCCTTAAGAGTCCAAAGTGTAAAATGGTTGTAATATTCGAGAGACTGTTACTTGAATATCGTAATACTTAGAAAATTCTTGTATAATTATATGGGACTGTGTTGGGCCCTCTACAATAACCTCTCTTAGTTTTTTCTATCTCTTTTGTGTTTTCCCATGGTGATTACTTTTCAATTGTAAAAAAAGTTGTCAAATGTAAGCAATGTAAAGTTGCAAAGTGGTGCAACTTTCATTCTACAACTTGTGTGATCAAATGAATTGTTCCAACTCATCCATATGGGTATTTTTACACTAGGCATGGTCCTCTTTTGTACCCAAACATGTTGAATCACTCTGAGCTATGTTCAATTGGCAAAATCCCTTATGAGTCCAAAGTGCAAAATAGATGCAACCTTCGATAGGTTGTTACTCGGATATTGTGGTGCTTAAAAAATTCTCTTCTAATCCTATGGGTCTTTATTGGGACCCTCTATAATAACCTCTCCTTGTTTTCACTAACTTAAAATTTGTTTCTCGTGGTGGTGACTTTTCACTCGAGAAAAATGTTGTCAAATGTAAGCAATGTAAAGTTCCAATGTGGTGCAAGTTTCATTTTACATCTCATGTAACAAAAAAAATATTCCAATGCATCTAAGTGGGTACATTTATACTGGGAATGGTCATCTTTCAGATCCAAATATTTCAAATCACTCTTATCTACGTTCAATAGATAGAGTCCCTTAAGACTCCAAAGTGCAAAATGGTTGCAATCTTCGATGAGCTATTGCTTGGATATCGTTATGCTAAAAAAATTATTTTCTACACCTATGAGATCATGTTGGGCTCCTATAAAATAACCACTCTTTTTTTTTTCCTCTCTTAGTGATATTTTCTTGTGGTGGCAAATTTTTTCTTGGAGAAAAATTTGTCAAATGCAAGTAGTGTAAAGTTGCAAAGTGGTTCAAATTCATTCTACAACCCATGTGATCAAATGAACTATTCCAATTTGTGTGGGTGGGTATGCTTATGCTATAAATGGTTCTCTTTGACACCCAAACATGTCAAATCACTCTGAGCTACGTTCAACTAACATAATCCCTTAAAAGTCTAAAGTGCAAAATGACTACAATCTTCAAAGGGTTGTTTCTCGGATACCATGATTCTTAGAAAATTCTCATTTATGCCTATGGGATTGTATTGGGCCCCTTTCTAATAACCTCTCTTATTTTTCACTATCTTGGAGGCATTTTCTTATGGTGGCAATTTTTTAGTTGGAAAAAACGTTGTTAAATGTAAGTAGTGTAAAGTTGCAAAGTGGTATAACCTTTATTTTGCAATTCGTATAAAAAAATGAATTATTCCAATGCATCTAGATGGATACATTTATGTTAGGAATGGTCATATTTTTTAATTAAACATACCAAGTCACTCTGACCTACGTTTAACCAACAAAATCCCTTATGAGTGCAAAGTGCAAAATGGTTGCAATTTTTGATAGGTTGTTACTCAGATATCTTGGTGCTTAGAAAATTCTCATATGATCTTATGGAATCATGTTGGAACCCTCTACAATAACTTCTCCTAATTTTTACTATCTCAGAGATGTTCTCCCATGGTGGCAACTAATCACTTGAGGAAAAAGTTGTCAAATGCAAGTAATGTAAAGTTGCAAAGTGGTAAAAATTTCATTCTACAACTTATGTGACCAAAAAAACTATTCCAATGCATCCAGGTGGGTATGTATGCACTATACATGGTCCTCTTTTGCACCCAAATACGCTAAATCGCTTTGAACTACATTCAACCTACAAAATTCCTTATGAGTCTAAAGTACAAAATGATTGCAATCTTCTATAGATTATTACTAAGATATCGTGGTGCTTAGAAAATTTTTATCTAATCCTATGGGACCATGTTGGAAACCTCTACAATAACCTCTCTTCATTTTGGCTAACTCAGAGGTGTTTTTCTATGGTGGTGACATTTTACTTGAGAAAAATATTGTCAAATACAAGTAATGTAAAGTTGCAAAGTGCTACAACTTTTGTTCTATGACTTGCGTGACCAAACAGACATTTCCAATGTGTCTAGGTGGGTATTTTTACACTAATAATGGTTCTCTTTCACACCCAAACACATTGAATCAGTCTGAGTTATGTTCAATTTACATAATTCCTTAAAAGTCCAAAGTGCGAAATAACTATAATCTTCGACGGGTTGTTACTCGAATACCATGATGTCTAGAAACATCACATCTGAGCCTATGAGATCATGTTGGGCCCCTTTATAATAATCTCTCTCAGTTTTTGCTATCTCAAATATTTTTTCCCTTGGTGGTGACTTTTCACTTGGAGAAAAAGTTGTCAAATATTAGTGTAAAGTTGTAAAGTGGCGCAACTTTCATTCTACAACTCATGTGACCAAATAAATTATTCCAATACATTCAAATAGGTATTTTTACACTAGGCACGATCCTATTTTGCACCCAAACACACTAAATCACTCTGAACTATGTTCAACTAGCAAAATCCCTTAAGCTTCTAAAGTGTAGAATGCCTGCAATATTTGATTGGCTATTACTCGGATACCATGAGGCTTAAAAAATTCTCATCTGAGCCTATGGTATCGAATTGGAACCCTCTACAATAACCTCTCTAAGTTCTTGCTATCTCAGAGGTATTTTCCCACAGTGGTGACTTTTCACTTGGCGAAAAAGTTGTCAAATGCAAGTAGTGTAAAGTTGCAAAGTGGTGCAACTTTCATTGTCTAAGTCGTGTGACCAAAAAAAATATTCCAACATGTCTAAGTGGGTACATTTTCATTGGGCATGATCCTTTTTCACCCAAACTCATCGAATTTCTTTGAGCTACATTCAACCCACAAAACCCCTTATGAGTTCAAAGTGCAAAATGACTGCAATCTTGGATAGGATGTTACTTAGATACTATGATGCTTATAAACTTCTATTCTAAGCCTATGGGATCACCTTCATCCCCTCTACAATAATCTCTCTCATATTTTACTAATGTAGAAGATTTTTTTCATGGTGACAACTTTTTACTGGGGGAAAAAGTTATCAAATGTACGTAGTGTAAAGTTACAAAGTGGTGCAACTTTTATTTTGCAACTCATGTGACCAAAAAACTATTTCAATTCATTTGGGTGGGTATGTTTAAACTAGGAATGGTCATTTTTCACATTCAAACCCGATGAATCACTCTGAGCTACGTTCAACTAGTAGAATCCTTTAAGAGTCCAAAGTACAAAATGACTATAATCTTCGATGGGCTATTATATGGATACCATGATACTTAAAAAATTATTGTCTACTCCTATTAGATTAAGTTAGGCCCCTATATAATAACCTCTCTTATTTTTCTCTATTTTGGAGGCATTTTCTCATGGTGACGACTTTTCAATTAGGAAAAATATGTTAAATACATGCAGTGTAAAGTTTCAAAGTAATGCAACTTTCATTCTACAACTCATATGACCAAAATAATTGTTCCAACATATCCAAATGGGTATGTTTATGCTAGGTATGGTCCTTTTTCACACCCAAACATGTTAAATTGCTTTGAGTTAGCTTCAACCGACAAAATCCCTTAAGAGTCCAAAGTGCAAAATGGATGCAATCTTCGACAAATTATTCTCAGATATCATGAGGCTTAAAAAATTATCATTTAAGCCTATGGGATTGTGTTGGACCCCTCTATAATAACCTCTCTCAATTTTTGGTATCTCAAATGCATTTTCCCATGGTAGCAACTTTTTCACTTGGTAAAAAAGTTTTCAAATGCAAGTAGCGTAAAGTTACAAAGTAGTGCAACTTTCATTTTGCAGCTCATGTGAACAAATGAACTTTTCTAATGTGTCTGGGTAGGTAAATTTACTCTATTCATGGTCCTCTTTCATGCCCAAACACAATGAATTGCTTTGAGCTATTTTCAATGGATAAAATCTCTGATGAGTCTAGTGTGCAAAATGGATGAAATTTTTGATAGGTTGTTACTTAGGTAAAATGATGCTTAGAAACTTCTTTTTTAAGCCTATAATATTGTATTGTGTCCCTCTTCAATAACCTCTCTCAATTTTAGCTAACTTGAAATAATTTTCTTGTGGTGGCAACTTTTTACTTGGGGAAAAAGTTGTCAAATTCAAGTAGTGTAAAGTTACAAAGTGGTGCAACTTTCATTTTGCAACTTGCATGACTAAAGAAACTATTCCAATGCATATAGTTGGGTAGGTTTATGTTATTAATGGTCCTCTTTCACACCTAAACACATCAAATCACTCTGAGCTACGTTCAACCGAAAAAATCCCTTAAGACTCTAAAGTGCAAAATGGTTGCAATCATTGACAAACTATTACTCAGATTTCATGATGCTTAGAAACTTCTCATCTATGCCTAAGGGATCAAATTGGGACCCTCTACAATAACCTCTCTTATTTTTTCCTATCTCAGAGGTGTTTTCCTATGGTGGTGACTTCACTTTGAGAAAAAGTTGTCAAATGCAAGTAGTGTGAAGTTGTAAAGTGGTACAACTTTCATTCTAAAATTTGTGTGACCAAATGAACCATTCCAACATGTCTAGGTGGGTATGTTTATGCTAGACATGGTCATCTTTCACATCCAAACATGTTGAATCACTTTGAGTTGCGTTCAACCTACAAAATCCCTTAAGAGTCCAAAGTGCACTTAGAAAATTCTTGTCTACACCTATGAGATAATTTTGGTCCCCTCTACAATAACCTCTCTCAATTTTTTCTATCTCAAAGGTGTTTTCCCATACTGGTGACTTTCACCAAGTGGGAAAAAAGTTGTAAAATGCAAGTAGTGTAAAGTTGTAAAATGGTGAAACTTTCATTCTCTAACTCATGTAACCAAACAAACTATTCAAACACATCTGGATAGGTATGTTTATGCTAGGCATGGTCCTCTTTAACACCCAAATACATTGAATCACTTTGAGCTACGTTCAATTGGCTAAATCCCTTAAGAGTCCAAACTACAGTTGTCACCAAATAGTGCACCCTTCCTGAGATGCAAAACTCATTCTACTAGTAAAACATTGGATCTGGATATTCAATATCCATGACGTATAGTTTTTTGTGCTCTAGAGTTATGAAACATGATGCGGTGGTAGTTATAGGACCATGTCTCCCAATGATTTGTCATGTTATTTCACACATATAAAATGGAAGGAGGTTTTCTAACTTATTTAAATGATGAATATGGGAGAAATGTGATAACTACATATGGGTGATGCATCTATAAATCAAGCTTATATTACTATTCATAGACATCTAATATCTTTATAATATCATTAAAACTAACCTATGCATTGATTTCATTTAATGAGATGTCAAGTGTTGTGATATTAGTAGATGCAAATAATTTTTTTTTGGTTGGATCAACAACTATCATGTGTTTTTATACACATTCGTACAAGTTCATAGAGGTATATATATGCCTGTGAGGTTTAAAACATCCACTTATTCTATAGATACAAATGCAATGATTGCTAAGATTTAGAATCAAAACCATTAGTTGTTGGATACCAACCTCAATTGTGAATTAAAAGCAATATATTTTGCTATAATATTTTTTATGGGAAGGAGTTCTTACAATTCATTTGAAACCTTTTGGTGTTAAAATCCTTTCCACTAGACAACAATAGAACTCAACAAGCATGATGCATACACACAAATACATGAAGTATACACATTAATCATGAAGAATACATGTGAGCACATGAATTATACATTGGAAGCATGAAACATACATGTGAATACATGCAATATACATGAAGTATATACACGTGAATAAGTGAAGCATACATGTCAATAACTGAAGCACAAGTAATTGAAGAATTGCAAAGAATACAAACCACCAGAAATGGAGCTTATTTACACAATACACATGATAACATCATTCAAGAATGACAGTAGAAAAAGTAATATTTTATTTAATCATTTTTTTTTAAGGCTATACAATGATATATATTGATAAAAGTTTATAAAATATATCCAAAAAATCCATACAGGTTTACTACAAAAGAGCCATATGGACATAAAATGTCACATATATATCAGTATTACAAAACATATGTTCCAAAATACCACATAGACATACAATAAACAACCCTAATACATAGTCATTTCCCTCTAGGGGAAGGAAAAAGATCTCGTGTTTCCTTCAAAATTTGGCTGGATGAAGTGCCTATTGGTTCTCTTGTATTTTGAACATGCTCACTAGACCTCCTCTCTAGGCTCCTCTAGAGCTTCACTTGATACAATTAAAATCATAAATGTTAATACATAGAAATTAAACTATAGAATGACATATAATAAAATATAATCACTTACCACATACAAATAGTCATCATGCACATTTACAACATTACCACATTCACGATTTAGAGTGACACCCACTTGTAGCAACCATCCAGATAGAAATTAAACTACATGTACAAGTATCATGAAAATTTTCAATAATAGATCATAAAAGAGCAACTATAATGTCAAATTGACTAATCTATTACATACCTCTCTCAAAGGATCAAAACTAGCTATTTTTGTAGAAATTATATGGTCCATCATGTCACCAACATCATCAAGGATTTCTCATGTCAACAACTAAAAATGAAACAACATATCTAATAGTCATATAAAGAATTTTAGGTAGTCCCTTTATAACTATCATAAATAAGAAACAAATGAAAATGAAAAGAGCAACAATATGATTGTCATAAATGAGCTCAAATTAAAAATATAAAAGTACAACAACTTCATAGATAAAAATTCAAAAAATTCATGCATCATGAGTGTAGTAACTTTTAAAGGAAGCTAGTCAAGAATGGTGATATTGACAAAAAAATTCAATACAAGGTAAATGTCAATGACAGTTGAAAGAAACTAAAACACAATTTTAAAAAAACTTTGGGAAGTGATGGCAGTCTATGCAAAAATACAATCTCTATTGGTGGTAGTGACCTTGCATGAAAGAGTGAATGGTTGGCCTCAGTTGAGAGTATAGTATACTACTTATAGATCACATAATGGTGAAAGTGCTAAGTCCACTAGGATATTCCAAACTCTTGCAAATTCCCAAGTTAAGTGCTTAGAAGTAAGATAATGCCACAATCAAGTTCACATGAATGAAGTGAGAATTACTATGTTACTAGAAGATTTCAAAGGGATAATGGAACATATGATGAATTAGGACATGTGGGTATGTGCAAGATCATGATGGGCCAAAAAGTGGCAATATGATGGGTATGTGGCTGATGACTATTTTTTTACCCAAAATTGATGAAACGAAAAGGATTTTTAAAGGAGATTCTCAACTTTCCAATGATATAAATTATGCTTTACTTTGAATTTAATAAGTAATTATCATTAATTTTCTATTCAAATTATGACTAAAGTCCTGATTGATAGGCTGATTGAAAAACATTTATAGCTTTCAAATGGTATCACATTTTTTGAATACAAAAGATGTGTCACATTCTATAATTCGCATGCTATAGGATTAGAAAAAAGAAAAATTGAATTTCATGAATTTTTGATCAAGTTAAGGTGGTTAGACATACAAATTTTAATATGTTTTAAAAAGAAGTAATAAAAAATTCATAATTAATTATTTACTTGGAAAAAATTACAAAAAAATATGCATCACATTGAGGCATGAGTCCTCTACTTATATATAAAATCTTATAAAAAATATTATCATTTTATTGTGGTTAGGGTGATCAGATAGACACCTACTTCTTATTTTGCCCTGAAATTTAAGTACCACTGCATTGAAATTTCAAATTTTCACCAAACTGATTTTTAAAAAACCTAGTAGTTTAGAAACTACATTCAATTTTCTACAAATTCTATTCTCACATATTTTTTAAATAATATAGATAACTTATTCAAATTTTAACGTCAAGTTGCCTAACTCAGATTTTTCTAATTTTTTTGCCACTTAAGGGCCTATTTTTTCCATAATGATCATATACACATCCATGTCTAGGGTTTTACTATAGCATGTGAATTTGGTTGTTCAGGTGTGCAACATTAATGGAGAAGACAAATTTGGTTGACCAATAATGGTTGGAAGGAAATATTTCTTGATAAAACTTGGATGGAGGTGCTATAGCATGGAAGGGATAAAGAGACAAGACCAAGATGGGATACTGGAACATAGAATGGACTAGTAGAGATTAGTGGGATGGTCCAAGAGTGGACATAGAACGTAGGTGAGGTTAATGGGATGGGATTAGTAGGGAATAAAGGAACATAGAGTGAATCAAGGGAAGATAACAAGACAAGACCAAGAGGGGATAATGGGATGTGAATAGAAGGGGTTAATGGAACATAGGATGGAGTAGAATAGATTAATGGGATAGGCTAGGATTGGATAAAAAAATATAGCGTGAACTATTAGAGGTTAATGGGATGGGATTAGGAGGGAATAAAGGAACATAGGGTGAATTAGGGGAAGATAATGTGACAAGACCAAGAGGGGATAATGGAACATATGGTGAAATAAGAGAGGGTAATGGGATGGGAATATAAGGGGTTAATGGAACATAGGATGAACTAGTATGGATTTATGGGATGGGATAGGATGGGATAACAAAATATAGGGTGTACAATTGGAGGTTAAGGGGATGGGATTAGTAGGGAATAATTTAACATAGGGTGAATTAGGTGTCTATGGTTTGAATATAGTACATGAAGTGGGAACTTGACTTGTGTGTAGTAATAATAGAGAAGAGTTATAAGATGAAATGTGGATAAATATGGTATAACATAGAATGGGACGTAAAGGAACATAGGGTGGAATAATAAAGGGTATAATAAGATGGGAGTAGAAGGGAATAATGAAACATAGGATGGACTAGTAGATATTAGTGGGATGGGCCAGGAGGGGATCATGGAAAATAGGGTGAACTATTAAATATTAATGAGATGGGATTAGGAAGGAATAAAGGAACAAAAAGTGAATTAGGAGAGGATAATGCGACACGATCAAGAGTGGATGATGGAACATAGAATGGACTAGTAGAGATTAATTGGATGAGCTAGGATGGGATAATAAAATATTTTTAAGGTGAACTATACTAGAGTATAATGGGAAGTAATTAGGAGGGAATATTAGACCATAAAGTGAATTAGGCAGTGTCTAAGGTTTGAATATTGGACATGAAGTGGGAACTTGAGGTGTGTAGTAATAAAGTATAAGATATTTAATCAATAATGATCATAAGGAAAGGTTTCTTGTAATGATATGTGTATAAGATGAAATATGGAGGAAGGTGGTATAATATATAAGGTGTTAAAGATTGGGATATGTGATATAAAATGGTTAAAATATGTGTGATGAAAGGAATAGAAGAATGAGATGGACATTGAATGGTAAATATAATTAGGATCTCACAAGACCAACCAATGTTTGTGTTTCTCATCAATTTTTTAGATTTGTATACACAAAATTACAAAAAATAGCTAACATTGTTTTACAACACCATTAATGAATAAAGGTCACCTGAGTGAAATTTGTTTGAGGATATGAATTGCAAGGTGTGGAGCTCAAAGGTCCACTAAGAAACTGTTTGACATCCAAAGCATGTTATGAGACAAACATTCAAATATAACATTCAATTGTTCAAATGCAATAATAATATCTTTAATACTAGTTGCACACCTATGGACTTAATGTTGAGAACGAATAAGGGTCAGTAGGAATGGAGCATGTATCACGAACACTCCAACCATGAAATTTCATCATATTAATTCTACTAATTTAGTGATTTTTAAATTTAAAAATATAATTTAATAAACAAAATTAAATGAACTTGCTGAATTTTACCTAAGTATCAATTATGTATGTATTATTCAACAATTCATCTATCATAGCCATCACATTACAATTGATGTACATTGTGTAGGTACATCTCAAGCACTATGATAATCGTACATGCAAATAGAATTGCAAATGCCACAATGGTGGGGTGGAGCTCAAGGCCTATATGTATCCTCAACATTAGGCTCTACTAGAGGCCTTGCACACTGTATAATGGTCTAGGTGAGTGAGCTAATCAACTCTAGCATTTCCACCTCTACATTGTCCTTAACAATAGAAGGAACAACGACATGCTCCACCATGAGTTTTGCCAAGGGTCTCGGTGCCAACTATGGATTACGTTTCGCACCAGGTCTATCATGTGTGGAGCCCCCACCTCTACCCTGAAAGTTTAAGATGTCAAAATAATTTGGCATCTTATTGAGGAAAAAATCACAATAGAGTTTCCTCAAAAAGTATTGTGGTACCTCATGTTTAATGCATGGAGGTTGGTCAAATACCATCCACCACTACTCCCAAAATTTATTTTTAATTAACTCATGTGGTGGCACCAATGGACATGGAACCTCCTACATGCATGAGATAAAGGTGTGTTGGTTCTCAGGTCTGTAAATAGGGCACACAAGTTGGCTTTGCTATTTTTTTTTTTCACATTTGCATATGACAAACCACTAGCATAAAATTGTCTCAACTCATGCCTCTTATTTGACTAAAAATTTATTTTCTCACTCATTTATCCTACATGAGATACAATTGACTTCAATGATTCGACAATCTATCTCCTATAAGGATGGGCTTTAGCATGCTCATTTAATCTTCCAATTAGTTGTCCAATGCCTTTTTTATTTTTTTAATTTGATTTAGGATATTTTCTTGTGTTCCTTGAGGATGCCTATAAACTAATGGAGGGGTTTCAGGTTGTTCTTGTATAGGAGGCTCTTCATGAGGGGGTGATTGTGAATTATCAATGTTTGGAGGTGGAGATTAATTCCCTGAGAATTAGAACAAAGTTTAATTAAAAAACATATTTCAATCTACATTCTAAATCAAATTCAAAATAAATATAATAAAAATATATACCTCTTCACAATCTTCAACCTCTTTGACATGTTGGTGGCATCCTTGTGAAGAATTGAAAGCTAAGAGTACAAAAAATGAAGAGATAGCGAGCACGAGTTGCAAAGTTAAAAACTTCCAAGCCAAGCCACAGGTGAACAGAAAATAAGGTTAGAAATGCATTTTTTTTGTTTTAATAGAACTTTTCTATTTGTTACATGCAAAATTTTGTGAATTCCAAATGACTTGCACATTTGGCGTGCACCAAATACCCTTTTTTGGCATTTTTTTGCATTTTTTTGAATTTGGCATGAAAATTGTGTCACAAATCCATGCACTTTCCCCAAAAGTGTTATTAAGATCATGAAATTCAATGTACAAACACAAATATGACCATTAAGTTTACTAAGAGTGTTGCAATGATATTTGATATCCAAGCTGAGTAGTCAATGGGATTAATAAAACCAACTTTTAAAATCTTTTATATCTCAGTCTTGACTAACAAGGAAACCTTGGGATTCATTTTATGAATATTTTTCTTGACTGGCTTGGCATAAGGACATAGAACAATAATATGAACCAAAACAAATTCATCAATACAAAGCATATCCTCATATGACCAAGCAAAGATATCAAAATAATGATGTAGGAGATTAGAATGTGATTTAGATTCTTCTGAAGAAAGGAATTTTCCAACCTTAATTACCTTTTTAGAAGACTTTGGATCCATGAGGACATCAAAATTATCTCCCTTAAGGAGAGTACTATGGTCTTCAAGATGTGGCATAGACATGTTCACATCATCATAAGATAAATAAGTTTTATCATCAACACTCATAATGGAATCTCCAAAGTATGCTTGACTACTCAATCAATATGGCAATCAATGCTTCTAGTGATAAGAACAAAGATTGGAATGGGCACCCAAGAATTCTTCTAGAGCTTCCTCCAAAGGGAAAACATCTGGAGGAACTTCATTAGAGTTTACTTCTCTTTTAATATATTTTGGAAATGAACAATTTTAAGAGGAAGAAACTCAAAAAGTTCATGCTGACATTGAACCATGGTTTTTCCTTATATTTTATGGGGCAATATTTGAGTATAGTCTTAGAGCCATGTGAATTAGATTCTAAAGGGACTTTATTACCTATTCATCACACCCACAACCTCTACCTCCATAGTGAAATTTAGAAATAATATAAAATATTGGCCCATAATGCAATTACAACTCTTGAGAAGTAGGAGGATTAGTACATTAAAGGGAATAATCAATATTATAAGTACCACCTTACTTTACAGATGCATAATCATCCTTTCTAGTAGAGGTGAATGATATTTTTTAAATATTTAAGTGGATTGGATCTAATTTATATTCCCTAATGTAAGATTCAATGAAGTCCAAGGATCCCCAATTATTACCCAAACATGCAGTCAGTTTAGGAGAAGAAGTAAAAAGAGTAGACTTAAGACTTTCTTCTTTAGGAGGATCTTCTTTAGGGACATTATTCTTAAGGGTTTCTTTTACTAGAGATATCATATGAGTATATGTCATCACATTAAAAGATAATGATGGAATGTAATTTTGAAAGGTAGGTGTAATTGAAGCATGAAAAACTACTTCCATTTGACAGAAGTGCATAGCATCAGGGTTAGCCTTGATCATAACTACCTAATTGTTAATAGCAAACTTAACAGAACTATGAAGGGTAGAAGTGACTGCTCCTAAAGCATGAATCCAAGGTCTACCCAAGAGAATATTATATGGTAAAGGTCTTGGAATAACATACACCAGGGTAGGAATGGTGATTGGTCCTATATTTAAGGGAAAAATAATAGTGCCCAAACCTTGTTGACTAGTGTTATCAAAACCACAAATAAATAAAGAAGATGCAACAAGAGAACTTGAATTAACTTTAACCTTAGGTAGTAGATCGAGACTACAAACATTAAGTTTCAAACCAATATCAATGAGAGTTCACAAAAAATTGATGAACATATTAACCAAAAAAATTATCATCAATGAATCTGCTTGATTTCACACTTTTGGAGGTGAGAGTTCATGTAGATAGAACGTAATATTCAGTGAGTCCACTTGATTATGGTCTATTAATGCATTCAAATCCATCGACCTAGTAAAAGAAGGTAAAATAATATTTTGAAGAGCTTCCTAAAGCATACCTTGATAAACTGGTGCAGTCTGAAGTAAATCCAAAAATTGAGATCTTAGTAGGAGTAACACGAAGTTGCTTGATAAGATCATGTAGTCACTTTGTTGCTTAACTAAAGTTATAGGTGCACTTGAGGAAGATTTGGTTGATAAGGTGGTAAGGAATTAGGTTGACTAACATTTTGTTTATTCCTTTTAGTATTATACCTATGAGCTACTGCATTATAAGAAGAAACTTTAGATTGTGTTTAACTTTATAGAGCTTTACAAAATCATTATTAAATGAAACACCACAAATAGAATGTACTCTCTTGAAAGAAGGAATAGCCAGAGTCACATAAATGGTACCCTAGGCCTTTCAATGAAAACAAAGACTATAATTACATTAAAGACTTTGCATCTTGCAATTAAGGATATTATAAGGGTGGAGTTTGTATAACAGGTTTTTGAATAGAAGGAAATGCCTCTAGGAAGTCATCTAGGGCATCCTCTAGCATATCAAAATCCTACTATGAGAAGACATTATAAAAATGCATTGGAATTTTGAACAAAAAGATCTGAAATGAGGCATTCACATCGGGTTCACCAAAATGTAGAGGATGGGATTTTCTACTCTCAAGATGACAAAGTCTTAAGGAGAAAATAGCTCTCAACTACCCCAACTAGCACAACTCAAGTGAAATAGAAATAGAAGTATTTAAAAATAAATTCTAAGCTATGCTTAACAATAGATGTAACTAAAAATTTCAAATAACTTACAAATACAAGGAGATAAAAATGTTTAGTTATAGAAATGGAAAGCATTATATACATAGAATATGATACCAATAAGATGAAGTCTTGGCCTCAAATTCCAACATTCCACAAGGATATCTATGCGTTCATGGTGTTGTCTGTACGAATAGAGCCCACAAATTTCCAAAATGAAGTCCTCTGCTCACCAAACCTGTTTGTCACCTACACACATGGAGATAGGGAAAATTGCTAGGGTTGTATAGGGGTTTTCCTCAACCAAACCACCACTTTAGTGTTTCCACCTTCATGGATAGCCAGACAAGATTAGAAGACATAAAAAGTAAAATGGACATGCGATAGAAACAAACTTCGCTATGGAGGAGAACACCTATCACAATAAAAATACACTATACAAGATCATAGAAACATAACAATAGACAAGATTGTTAGGATGATAAGCAAGAGAGTGTTAACAATAGCTATGGCTCTTTTTTTGAGAAGATAGGTGTGACAAGATCATAAGAAAGAGGAGTCCTTACTACTATAAATGTCCAAGACGTGAAAGTATTTTGACAGAGTTTGTTAAGAGAGGGAGATAAAGAGAAAAGGGTGAAAAAATTGCAAGAAACCTCTAAAAAATGAGGAAGAAAAGTAAGTTTTATTCCTAAACTAGCTAGGAATAGACATTACAGTCGTATTTGGGTGTTGGGATGTATCATGAATAAACTATGTGGGATATCCTCATTTGAATCTTGAATTTTATTGGGATGTTTGTGTGTCATGTTAACGTTTGTGTGTCACACTCCTATCTAACCAAATTCTTTTGAAATTTAAACCATAGGCTGCTAACGCTTCATCATTGTCATCCATGAGATTGTAATTGTAAAATATCAATCATGAACTTTGTCATAAATGCACTAGATGCAATGCGTAAATGTGAAATTGGCAAAAGATGCAATTTGTGACACTACAAATAACTATGACTGTAAACATAAGACAATCAATTTGCATTACATAATGATGTCTTTAGTATAATCATTTCAATAAATATAATATGTTAATATCTACCATCTAGAATACAATAATATATAATTTACTTCCTTTGAAACTTGATTAATAAAGTATATCTATTTTTTAAAATAATATTTCATAATGCTTAACATACCTAATTACCTTTACCTTTAGAACTTCGAAGGTATCATACTATAATATTTATTATAGTTCTATATCCCTCTCAACAAGTCTATAACATCCTAATAATCTTAGAATATCATAATGCATTATTCAGATTATTCTTAAATACTTCTACTAAAATAGCGTGCATAATATCAGCAGTAACAAGATTATAGTCTAATTTATGATTTCCACTCATTTGTAATTAATAATTAAATAACATACCTCCCCATATACAATTCCACAAATAGCATTGAAACTGGAATCCCAGCGGTGGAATCTGTCACCCAACGTACATTATTGGCAATAGAGAAGCGTAATGAAACCTACAAATGCAACACCATGTTCACCCCAAAAGCTCTTCAAACCAGTCGATCTTTACATAGACTTGACATATTTCCTCCTCCAAAAAGGACATAAGATAAATCCCAACTTCTATTTATAAATAGAGTGCAGGTCATTTCCAGATTACTCCCCATAAAGTCTTCTAAAGAGATATAGAATTTGAAAGACCTGAATGTTCTATGTTTGTCCAACATTAGCTTTGCTTGGAACCATTTCATCATCTTTGGCAACCTTACATAGCTCTTTCAACTAGAACCTTCTTACAACAATCTAGACGGAACTATACCAAAATAATGGTAATTGGAATGCCCATTCGTGAGTACAATGCATACTATAAATCTCATCTTGCCAAGAGTTTTTATGCTCTCTGACTTAAACAAAACATCATAGCTTCTCCTTCTCTACCACGTCTCTCCTTGTCCTTTCCAAGAGCTCATGTAGAGCTGGCTCCCATTTCTTCACAGGCAGGGAAGATGCTATCAAAGGTTGGGGAATCTCGACTTACACCTGCCAACTACATTTGTTTGAAAGTTTCTCTATCCTCAACGCTTTGATGGAAGTCCATAACCCAGTTTAATACCCTCACTTCTGCATAGGCAAGGGGATGATGTCAAAGTTTGTGGGTCTGGCTTTTTACGCCTGCCAATTCTTTGTTGGTCGCTGCAGAAAAGGTGACATAGAATATTGAGCTACCTTGGACATTGAACATGATTCACATGAGAGGATAGACCCTTGTCTGCACTGCCGTTTACCCTCCTCTCTACATGCCTATAAACCAAATGCCTCCATCTAGTCTGTACATAATATACACCACGAGACACTTCTCATAAATGCGACAAGGGATTTCCATACCCTACCAGGGCGCCCGTACTTGTGCCATCTCCTCATGTCCTTCAGGAATTAAAGTCTACTTAGGGGTGCCATCTGCCTCCAATGGTGTCGGTGACAGCAAATCGACGAGACTTCAGTTAATTTGTCTCTTCCATTTTTTTCTTTTATTTTGGTCCTTTGATCTTAGGGATGCTACAATTTTATGACATGAAACATAAAGTGATAAGTATCTTTTGTGTATATTACGAAAATTTAATTTAAATTAGTGTGAATAAGATTTAGGAGGTAAACTAGTTAGATTGTATCTTTGTTCACACTAACAAATACTAGTACATAATTTTGTTTTTATTTTAGTGATTTTTTTTCTTAAATCAATTTCTCCACATAAATCTTGTGTCACCATGGTTTGCTAACTTTATTTTCATTGCTGCTTTGTGCATCTACATATAATTTTTTATGATAATCTTAAAGTAAAAAATTAATTTCAAATTCACATGCACTTTGAAGAAGATTTTGTTGTAGTAGTTTCATCGTGCTTATCGTCATCTTTTTCCAACCTCTTTTCTACACTTTTAGGGAGGTCAACTCAAACACATCTTCATGGCTACATTTAAAATTTGATAGATGAGATATTCCCTAGACCTGTTTTGATTGTTCACAATAATATTTTTATGTTAAGGATGTTTTTTCTAATTATACTAATATTTCTTTCACATCTTTTGTAACCATAAAGACATTGTTCAAATCAAAAATATATTACTTTGTATCTTTTTATAAGACTTTAAATTATTTATTTTACTTGTGAAAAGTAGCTACATGAGAACAAGGACGATAATGAAAACAAAGCAGATGGAATCAAGCACGACAAGGAAAATAAAATGATTGGTAAAAAGATGATGGAAAATGTCATTATAATATATCAAAACTAGGTCTACGAGTCACTGTTTTATGTTCAGATGTGGAAGGATGAAGTCTTGGGGTGTGCCCACTCAATTATATTATGTTACGGACACCCACCTTGTAACCGGAGGGGAGGACGTATCCTTTGTTTCAGGACAGATAATTGTCTACTATATATTATGAGATGCTTTTGCGTGTTAATCGAGTACTGATATGACGTATAGAACATTAGGGAAAAAGATTTAAATCTATGTTTTGCCAAGATTCCATTGGTGCGGAAAATGAGTATGCATGAAACGTTACTAAGTATTAACGACACACGGAACTGTGATTAAAAGCAGAATAGACACTGCACCAAACATTTCTTGTCCTCACAACGCTAGTTATTGTGAACCGTGAAAACACAACATTGCTTTTTATATTGAACTGACAATAATAACTAGCGATTGCACTTTTTGTGTGCAATTGGGTACGCCGAATTTTTGGTTGGAATAGTTATATTGTTTGAAATGGATCAACCTTAGTAAATTTGAAAAATATAATTTGATAATTAATTGTTATATGCCACAAGTGGTCATTGCAAACCTTGAGCTCTTGTTGTATTATTATTTTGAAATGCAACTTTTTTTAATTTGCATGTAATAGTGAACATATTGGTTGAGTATCAAATTGTTTTGTAATTTTGGATACAAATTTGTGTTAAATGACTTGAATGATGTCTAATACATGTTCTCCTTATAAATGTGTATATAGTATGTGATATAATTAAAAGAAATGGAAGTTCCAATATACTGTGAAAAGGCACTTTGCCTTGCGATCTGTAACTCTTTACTTGACGCATATGTGTAAATTTCAAAAACAAATGGCAGTGTCACTTACATATAATTAAGAATATAGTAATGTTCCATCAAAGAAAGGGGCAAATGAAGAAAAATGGACAAATAGTAGCAGTAAAACACCAATAGCATTTTCCAAAATTGTACAAACTTACATCCTATTTTCCTCAATTTTCCCTCTTTTGTGGCCAATTTACATTATCCGCATTCACAAATTAGCATTTTTCAATTTGGTTCCAAACTTATTGCTAACAAAATGCAAATTTCCAAAAACCTAATTATCATATTTCAAAATGCTGGCAGGCGCATTTAGTACACTAAGTACGAACAAAACGATGGCAACATTGACTACAAATGCCATTGCAGATATTCTTGCAGGCATCTCTGCTTTGACCCCTATTTTGCAAGTTGCATCCATCGACTCCATTCAAAAGGATCACTCTAAACTTCTCAAATACCGTGTTGAACTTTCTAATGGTTTGCACACCCATCATGCTTTACTTCCTACCCAATTCAATGATCTTGTGTTGGAGGAGGCTCTAGTCAAAGGTTCTATTGTCCTACTTACACAATATAGCTCGAAGATGTTTCACAAATTTATGTATGTCAACATACTCCCATAAAATTTTCCTTTTTTAAATTTTCCCCTTGCATTCTCTTACTAAGTTTTTCACTTTACAAAATTGTAGGGCTATCATTATTGAAAACTTTGAATTAATTTACAAATGATTCATTTGAAGAAGATGTTGAGCCTCAAAGTCAGAACAATATATCCCCTTTTAATCCAATTCCCATAAAACTGTTAACCCCCAACCATAAGTATTGGACCATTGAGGGTCAAGCCTTGATGAAATCATCAATTCACAAATATTATAATGCTGGAAATGACGGAAAAGTTTTCGGATTTGATTTCATAGACATTGCAGGCTCTGAAATTCATATTTCTTGCTTCAACGAACAAGTTGGAGAGTTTTACCATGCTATTAACTCTGATAGTCTTTATGTCATCTCCAACAGACACATAAAAGTTGCAAACAAAAAATATAGTAGCTCCACACATCCATACGAAATAATTCTGCATAGCTCATCATCTGTCATTGCATCCACATCCTTGAACTCTACAATACCCACCCATACTTTCCACTTTAAAAGTATCCAATCCTTGTCCTTGTTTCCTATCAATTCCCTTGTCGATGTCATTAGAATACTTGTAGCTATCTCCCTTGCATAAACTATTCGTAAAAAGGATGGTACAGAGACAATTAAATGCACTGCTACAATTGTTGATATGTCAGCTTGTACCATAGATGTTACACTTTGGGGTCATCATTGCTATATTGATGGGATACAAATTTTTGATATGCCTATACAACAAAATCCTTATGTAATTTTGATTAAATCAGGACGTATTACGACGTGGTGTCAAAGAGGTCTTGACACTATTTTCCCAACTAAAGTTCAAATTAACCCAAATTTAGTAGAGACCTTAGCCTTACAAACATGGTATGCCACTACAAATATTGCCAAGCCCTTTACTTGTCAAAAAAACAACTTTCTCCCATA
This sequence comes from Sequoia sempervirens, assembly GCA_007258455.2. Lineage (NCBI taxonomy): Eukaryota > Viridiplantae > Streptophyta > Pinopsida > Cupressales > Cupressaceae > Sequoia > Sequoia sempervirens. The sequence goes on along the minus strand of VDFB02170927.1, from coordinate 43,729 downwards.
CAATTTTCCAATCTAGTTAATATCTCATCTCTAAAAGATAAAATCATGCTTGAAAAGAGAAAAAGTTTGCATAAAGGCCTCCATTTCAAATTTGGACCTTGACACCTTCTATTACCTTTCATGTCCTCTATTGGTGGACAATAAAAAATGTAAAAAAAAGGTTTTGCAAACTTCCCCTACTACATTTCGTTGCCCAAAGTGTTGTAAAGATCTCCTTAAATGTGACTTTAGCTACATGCTCAAAGTGGATTGCATTTGAAAGTCCAACAAATTCATTAATTGGTGTTTCTGCAGAGGATTTTCAACTACTACTTGCTGAACCAAATATTGCTAAAGACATTTTGGACCATATTATTGGTAGCCAATTTTACATTGATTTGAGCACCAAGTGATTCTCTTTGGTGGACAGGAAACACAAAGCATTGTTATTACTACCATTAAGAAAATTTAAATATCATGACACTTGTAAATACTGTGAACAAGGCACTTTGTCTTGCCATCACATCCTTTGCTTCTGAAATATATATACATACTTTGTGCTTTTGCTATCATATTGGAGCTTGGTTCTTGACTTTAGCTTTTGATCTGTAACTCTTTATTTGATGCATATGTGTAAATTTAAAAAAAAAATGGCATCTTCACTTACATATAATTAAGAATAGTAATGTTCCATCAAAGAAAGGGGGAAATGAAAAAAAATGGAAAAATAGTAGCAGTAAAATTTAGGAGTGTTTCCATTTTGTTAGGGATTTGTAGAAGCTGGTGAGCAGTGCTGATGAGGGGCTCCATCTCTTTTGACAGTTTTACATTCTTGTTAAATATCATGACTTGTGTAAATGAGCAATGGGAGGAGTGTGTAGGTAAGGGAGAAGACAAATACAATTTTGAAGATAGTAATAATTGTAATAGTTGATAAATTGTAGGGTATGTGTAGGATCATGATGGGCCAAAAAGTGGCAATATGATGGGTATGTGGCTGACGAATTTTTTTCTATCCAAAATTGATGAAACGAAAAGGGTTTTTAAAGGAGATTCTCAACTTTCCACCAATATAAATTATGCTTTACTTGAATTTAATAAGTAATTATTATTCATTTTATATTCAAATTATGACTAAATTCCTAATTGATAAACTGATTGAAAAACATTTATAGCTTTCAAACGGTATCACATTTTTTGAATCCAAAACATGTGACACATTCTATGTTTCACATACTATAGGATTAAAAAAAAAGAATTAAATTTCATGAAGTTTTGACCAAGTTAAGGTGAGGAGACATACGAGTTTTTTATATTTTTTAAAAGTTGTAATAAAAAATTCATAATTAATTATTTATTTGGAAAAAAATACAAAAAAATATGCATCACATTGGGACATGAGTCCTCTACTTATATCTAAAATCTTATAAAAAATATTATCATTTTATTGTGGTTAGGGTGGTTAGACAAACACCTACTTCTTATTTTTTCCCTGAAATTTAAGGACTACTGCATTGAAATTTCAAAATTTCACCAAATAGATTTCTTTTTTTTTTAAACAAACCTAGTAGTTTGGAAACTACATTCAGTTTTCTATAGATTCTATTCTTACATATTTTTTAAATAATATAGATAACTTATTCAAATTTTTACATCAAGTTGTCTAACTCTGATTTTTCTAATTTTTTTGCCACTCAAGGGCCTGCTTTTTCCATGATGATCCTACACATACCCTGTAGTAAATAACAAAGTGGCATACCTGTAGTAGTTGAGATTCCCTTTAATTGTATTAGTTGTTTGAAGTTGACAATGCTTGCAAATGAATCTCTTCATTTATTCTGCGAGCAACATATGGGCTTTGTTGAATGCGTGCATATCGTTGGAATGAGAAGGTTGGGTGGATGCGAACGCTTTGTAGATTAGGAACTCTTGAATGCCAAATGATAGGTGGTGGATTGATAAACTCATCTTCACATTTACCATATTACCAGGTGACTTATTTAAGCACATTGGAGGCGGCAATGAGGGGGCAGTGAAAGAAAGATCTAAATATTTACAGCTATGCAAAATAAATATAGATTAGACGTTTTGATTACAGAGATGGTTGAGTGGACATTTTGTGAATGCATTCTTCAGTATCTATTTACCAACAAGATAATATCTAGAAAATAATATCAATTTGCAATCAATGTTATTTATATCGAGTACATCTATACTAGTCATGTATGAAGGTGGTAGCTAAAATTGCAACAAGATATTTCATTATTGAATGCACTGGTCTCTCCCATTGGTTTTGTTTGCTGAGATTAAATCGTAAATGCTACGTGACATGGTATAGTTGACCTCACGTGGCTGCTTTGAATGTGAGAGAAAGTAACCTAAAAACTGCTGACGAAAGGTGACCGACAAAGCATACACTTCAGGTAAGATCTTTTGATTTTCTTGTATTAGATTTGACTGTCGTAGTAAAATATTATATTCTCTGAATAGATTTGGCATTGGGAGGTAAGAATCCATCAGATGCATACATTTGTGGAAGGTCAATTAAGATAAATTTAGGTGTATTTTTTGCATACATTTATGCAGTACATGAGGTCAATTGGTAGGCCATTTAGCAGATGATGTTTCTTGTGCAACAAAGGTTTCAATAGAGAAGTGATAGCTTCAAATCAACTATGCATCCACTTACAGGGATCCAAACATGATTGAAATAAAACCTCTAAATCAAGAAGATAATTAGGCTCCATTACCAATAGGCTCATGTTATGTTTGAAATAAGGAGAGAGGGAGAGAGAGAGAGGGAGAGTAGATACTAGATCAGATCGATATCAAAAAATCCGCGCGTCGAAACAAAATCCGTCGTCGAGAATCGGCAATCCGTCGATCGGCGCAGAATCGTCGATCTGGCGAATCATTTCAAGATCCGGCACAAATCAAAATCAATCTTTAAAAATCAATTCGTCGACAATCAAAACAAAGATCAAAGATCAAAACAACCGATAAAGGTGAAGATCGGAAATCATCCGAACTCGAAAGGCGTCGTCATCGAAAAGTCGAAGATAAATCATCGAATCGATTTCTCAAAAGAATCGAAATCGAGATCGTCGCACAAAGAATCGTCGAAATCGCGTCGAAATTAAAAAGAAAAATCCGGAAGCAGTCGAATAAAATGCGAGAAATCTTTTCGTCGAAATCGTCATCCGAAATAAATGTCGAAAAACCCTCCCTATATCTATAGCTATTCATTTTTTTCTCTTTATCTCTCTACCTCTCTCTATCTCTTTATCTCGCTCTCTATCTGTATGTTTCTCGTTATCTCCCTCTCTTTATATATATATCTTTTCTTCCCTCTATTTATCTTTATTTGTCTCTATCTATCTAAATTTGTCTCTTTCTCTCTTTCTCTATCTTTTGAGTTTCTATGTCTTTATTAGTCTATAGGCTACATATAGTGTGAGATTTGAGCCTAAAACAAGTCGCACACTTGTAAACTATTATCGAGTCATTGGAAAAAAAGTTTCAGTTATCATTTAATGGTAAACCAGTTGTTGTTTAATGGTAAAATCCTCTAAAATATTAGGTAAAAGCCTCCAAAATCTAACTTATCACATTAAAAGATAAATATTGATCTAGATGGGAACATTCTATTTCCATTTGTTAGGTGTCATGTTAGAATCCAAATTTTTAAGGGTTGTTGAGATTCATTGAAACTATACTTATCATAATAATCTTTTGTTAATTTATATATATTAATTTTCTTATTGTATATTTAACTATTTATTTTTATAGTTCTATAATACTAACATTGAGAATTTCAAAGAGGGGGTTGAAGGAGATAGAGCAAGACTTGATCGAGAGAGAGAAATAATGCTCTCACTACATCCATAACATGTCATCAAGCACTAAATATATTTCCTTTGAAGAGGCAAAAGTCAATATGAAGAAGCTCCTCACACAAGAGAATTGCATCTTACCATTGATGAAAGATTTTCAAGATCACAAAACCCAATTGTGTTGATTAGAAAGAGAAAACCACAAATTGTTGAATCTACAAACCAAGCCTCGTTGCAAATAAAAGTCTTTCATTTTCAATCAAATCATATCCATAGACCACCCTGTGGGAGGATTGTGAACAAGGAAAGGATGGTATTTTAGCATGTAGCAAATGGCGAGCAAGAACCCCTAACCTAACTATGGTCACGTAGGACCACTACTGACTCGATCCTTAATCACTAGGTAACTCACTACCAACAACACGACATCAAAGAGAAACTACCATCGTAGGAATAGGAATTCCATTAGTAGCATAGAGGTCGATTGAACCAGAGCTGACGTCAGGTTCAGCAGGGGTAGAGGTTGAGATAAAATTACTCAGAAAGCAAGAACAATGTGAAATCCCTATTAGTGAAGTCTATGACTAGAGAAGACATGTCTCCCAAACCCAAACTTTCATCGTTCAATGCACCCATGGCTATCAGACATGGCAAGAGAAGGAAATTGAAACTAGGCACTAGGTTGTAGGTGATTACAGGAGAGACAGGAGCATCATCGGGAATTGACTGTTTGAGGGAGGAAATGCACTGAATATGTTAGATTCATAGGCATCGGGGGTCAGTCAAGAGCAGGCCTTGAGATGCATTCATGTTGGGCATATGTGTGTACAAAAGAATGCAACACTTCATCCTGATATGTCCAATGTAACTGTGATGATCTCTAGCAGTTCAGTGACATTGAAACTTATCTAGATGGGGGAATGATGAGCATAAAAATGAAACGATATCACAAAGTTCAGTATATGAAGCTTCCCTTACCGAAGTAGAAGCTAGATAATTTCACCGTACTGTGCGTCTAGACAAGAGAATGCACATTGACCATATTTATTAATTACCTACAATCAGAATTGATATGGATGATGTCACCTCAACTTCTCTAAACTGGACAGCGTGAAGGTGAAGGCATGAAAAAGCGGTGACTGGCGTGTTTTAAAGCGATGAACGGTTAGAGTGTGGAGAGTCATCTCCAGGATGGCTTCAGCTATTGATTTTAAAACATAGTTTGGTGCAGTTCATAGTAGGATACGCCTTCGACGTAAAAAATATAGCTAATATTCACTAATTTAGTTACTAATAGCACCCATGATTAATTATACTAGTACTTACATCTAAAGGAAGTTCAAGATTACATCGATAGAAAACTATAAGTATGTTAATATCTTAGAGAGTATGTGTTTGTACATGTAAATTCTAGTTAAATGTAGTTGGATTAAATAATTAATAATAAATGCTAAATGATATAATGAAATAAACTTAGACAAATATAGATATTTTTCTTTAAGGAAATTAAGTATTATCTAATTATGAAATATTTGTATACAGATTTAAAACATAAAACAATGCAAATGAAAAATGAAAGTTGCCATCAAATTGACAAAAAATCACTACAAATAGAAAGTATGTTCCAATCTAGTTGTCAAATCAATATTTATCTAGCTTTTATGTGATAAGTGAGATTTTGGAGGCTTTTACCATTAAACGATAGCTGGTTTACCATTAAATGACGGTTGAAACTTGTTTTCTGATGACTCAATTTGCAAGCATGAGACTTGTTTCAGGCTCAAATCTCACACTATATATAATTAATTAGTTTTTATTTTGTAGAAGACTTATTTATTTTTTGAACATATAATATAAAATTTTAAATATATATATATATATTATTATCTAAAAAATATTAAAAGTATTATATAATTAGATAATATTTATTAAAATTTTCAAAATAAAAGTTTGGTATGTATTTCATGTAGCATTTGTATTGTTGAGTGTGTGGAAGAGCTTTGTGATGGAAAGGCGCTCATGTTTCATAATTGAAGTCTCAGTGGAGGGTTTGGTGTTGTTTGGTGTGGACACACCGATTTCTCTAGGTGCCAAAACTCGCCAATCGACATTTAGGGAGGTTACAAACCAATGCCTTAAAAGGATTATGCTCAATATTGACCATCTGATGGTTGCGGAAATGAAAATGGTGCTAGGATTCGAGCACTTAAACAAAAGCAAGTTTGGAAGGGACAATACATATGTCACCAACCGTGTGTCAAGGGTGGAGGCTAAGGTGTTGTTGGAAAAAGTCTTCAAAAAAGACCTACTGTTGGGTGTGGATGAGGTGTTAAAGGTTGTCATTGTGGGGATTGGTATTCCCCATCCTAGTGACTTGAAGTTGCTAATGAATACGGATGATGCAATGAATATTTTTCCATTTCTGCTAGATATGAAGGGTTTGTCTCTCATGAGGCATCGAATGATCATCGTCATGGCAGTGGAGTATATGAAAAAGTTTTTTCAGGCTCATGGTTGTGCAGGATATTGACTAGATTATGGACTTTGAGGCCTTTGCTAAGGCCAATGGCTTTATGTGAGTATGGGTATAATTAGAGTTTAGTTAATATGATCTATCTTCGTCTTGGTAAAGAATAGATATGGGTAGTGCAGTTAATATTAGAAGACTGGTTTTTGTAAATTTTGTAATGGATGGGATTATCTGCTATTTTAGTGTTTGATAGGTAGTGGCGTATGGGTGTTGGTTATCAGTATAGGTGGGTTGTGGTGGTCGGGTTTGCAAAGGGCCTATGGGTCGAGGCTCCTCTTTGTTTTTCCTTCAGAGGCTTTTGGATGGGTGTTTAGCTAGGTGGTAGTAGCAGTTAAACCTGAATGAAAATCATGGCTTTTGGTGATTCCCTACATTAGTAGATGTTTGTAAACTTTATTTTAATAATTTATAAATATAACTCTTACATATCAAAGAAAATAAAAAAAAAAATTATCAAATAGTGGGTTTTCAAAAATTAAATAAAAAAGTACATTAATTCTCAACTAAGCATTAAAATTATGTGTTCATGTATGTACATAGTAAATAAATAATTCTGACTTTTAAAAAAATAACTCATAAATAAAATAGCTTGAAATAGATATTTCTTGTCATTTTTAGATAGATGTAATTAAGATATTTATAGTAGTATTGGGTATGTGCAGGATCATCATGGAAAAAACAGGCCCTTAAGTGGCAATGAAAATTCAGAAAAATTAGAGTTAGGCAACTTGATGTAAAAATTTGAATAAGTTATCTATATTATTTCAAAGATATGTAAGAATAGAATCTATGGAAAATTGAATGTAGATTCTAAACTACTAGGTTTATTTTTCTAAAAAAAATCTATTTGATGAAAAATTGAAATTTCAATCAGTAGTACTTAAATTTCAGAGAAAAAATAAAAAGTAGGTGTAAATCGACCCACTACATAATAAAATCATAATATTTTTTTTATAGGTTTTATGGATATAAATTCGGAGGAATCATGTCGGATGTGATGCATATTTTTTTATATTGTTTTTTTCCAAGCAAATAATTAATGAATTATGATTTTTTAATTACAACTTTTAAAAAAATAGCAAACTTTAATGGGCCTTGGTCCAAGAGCACAAAGCGAAATTCAATTTTTTTAATCCTATAGCATGGGAGGCATAAGGATGTGACACATGTTTTGGGATTTCAAGAAAAATTTGATACCGTTTGAAGGATTATAGATGTTTTTCAATCGGAGATTTCTCATAGTGGGAATTTGGACAGCAATTCTAATGAAATGAATAATAATTTAAATTACAAATGACTGGAGTTGTCCAAACTCATAAAGTACATATTAGAGGCCATTTCTCTATTGGTGGGAAGCTAAGAAAAAAAGGCTTTTTTTTACAAGAGCCGCTTTCGTTTCATCAGTTTTTGAATTAAAGAAAGAAAGCTAAAATTCATCCATGCTTAATCTTGGTCCTAGAAATAAAAGGTACATTGATTCGACACATTTTGTGTTGGAGGATTATGGCCAGTCCAAAACCAAAATACAAAGCAAACCCAAGGGCTATTAATTGATGGAATGCTCTGAGCCATTTATGAGCACAAGGGGCATTTGGAACACTGTCGATGAAATTGAGCAATTTTGAAAACTGATAGATTCTATTTATGTTTAAGTTTAGCTAAATTAGTGGATATTTTGGAAGTGATAACTTATGTTAAATGTGTTGCTTTATGATGACTTTGGATGAGATGATTATACTACATTAATCTTTATTACCATGATTGTTGTCCTTTTTATAAGGCTTTTTAACAGGGTATCTTAAAGGTTGATGAGACGACTAAATTCTCTATCTAATCATGAGGAATGACTACACCATAGATAGGCCCTGCTGGATGATGAGTCAATCCAAGTCTGAACCAACTTCTTCATAGTCGGTTGAGGAACTTTTACTTCCAGTGCCAGTCTAGCGTAGTTCTGGCATAGTCCTCCTTCAGTCAACTTCAGTTCTATTTTTAGTTTCATTTTGAATCTGTAGTTAGTCGCCTTAAGTTTAGGTAGTTCGCACCATGTTAGAAGCTAATAAGGATATTTAATAAATATCCACATTTCAGTCTTAGTTACCTAAGTTAGATAATTTGAAATTAGAATCTTTATGTAATCACAAAGCAATACACTGTTCTACATTCTACTTTTGATCAATGAGAAAGGAAGCAAGTTAATTAATCCACTTTGTTGAAGGATCTTACCTAAGGAAGAGCAAGGCCTGCTCAACCTTTGGAACGATCTTATGGTATTTTTGTCAAGTGCTCTTATTTTCTGATATTAAAATCTGTAAGTAGGAATTGATTTTGAACTGTTCAATCATTAAAATCATCTTCTATCTTGGTGAATGTTAAGATCAGATAATCACTTATGTTTACAATTGCATTTCGAAGCCTTAGTTTATTATGGTTAAGATCAAATAGTTTGAATGTTTAGATTTTTTTATTAGAAATGTTGAATTGAACCATTAGAATTATTGAACAAGTTTCTTTTATAAATTAGGTTTAGATGTTGTTTGAATCAGTTAGAACTAACATTTGTTTTTTAAGCTTCATTAAAGCGATGTTAGGAATTTATAGAAATATGGAGTTGAATTCTGTTCAAAATCTGTTCATGGAGATTATTCTTTATGCTTTTTATGATAATCATCATTTTCCTACAATTCATTTCTGCTCTTAAATTAGCATTTACTTTCCAGCAATTAAGTTATGGATTTCTTTTAAAGAAAAGTAGAATCAATTTTGAATTCTACATTTTAGATTAAGGATTAAAGTAATCATTAATTATCTCCATGAATTGGTCTAAATTGAAGTCAATAAAGTCATAATTAAGTCAGCAGAATTTTAAATAAGGAGTTAAAATAGATTTACATCTTAGGAATCAGTCACTACAATTTAGCTCCTGAAAGCTCTTGAAGAGCTCCCAAGAGCTCCTAAAAGCTCCTGAAGTAGGAAAAACGATACCTAAAGTCACTGTTTATAGTGCAAACCCCCCAAAAAGAATTTGTGACAACTATCATTATCGCATATTTCTCTAAGACACACCCAGTTCGATAAAAGAATTAATTAAATGATGCAAGTTGTGACATCAACGACCTTGCCCATCATTTTTGGCACCGTTTCTAGGGATACTTAAATGATCTAGCTATTTTGTGTGAAGCCTTAGTGTTGATAGGGAAGAGAGATCTAAAATTGTGGATGAGATGAAATAGAGACCAACTAGGAAGTTTTCTTCCACAAAAAGTTAACATTAGAAGAAATCTTGATTTTAATCAAGAGGATATCCAACAATACCAGATTGAAAATCAAGAAATTGATCAAGAAAACCCCATTGAAAATCAAGAAGAGAATAGAAATCCAGTTCCAGGAGAAGAAATGGGTGACCAACCGATACGTCCACCAGCAAATAGAACCTTTTCAAATCCTATCAATCTTGAAAGACAACTTGATGAACCCTCTATGAAAAACATTTTGCCATCAGTTCTTCCAACATTTAGGGGAAAAACTGCAGAAGATCCTGATCAATTCCTATTTGAATTCAAAATCTTGTGCCAAACCTATGATTATTCAACTGATAATCAGAAGTTGAAGCTATTTCCTTCTACTTTGAAAGAATCGACTTTAAGATGGTTTATGGGTTTAGGTCAGGAACGATTATGACTTGGCAGCAGATGGAGACCGAATTCCTGGATAAATACTAGGATTACTGTTGAGTGAGAGATAGAAAGGAGGAACTATTTCGCATAAAGCAATTAGAAGACGAAATTCTAGAAGACTATGCCAATAGATTTCAATTTGTACATCAAAGGTGCACTAATGGGTTGGATGATGAAATCAACAAAACAATTTTCCTAAGAGGGATTGAAGATGAGTCTAGAGAATCCTTGAACCTGATGGGAAAGGGAAACATTAACAAGCTTTCCTTGGATGACATTATGGAGATATGTAGAAACTACTCTAGAACTAGAGTGGGGACTCGAAACTCAAGGAGGAACAAGACTCACACCACTGATGTATCTGAAGTAATGGAAGAATTGGAAAACATGAAGACTGATCTTCTACTACATCTTAACATGCAAGGAGAAGAGAGGACCACTAAACCGTTGTCAATTTATTGTTCCAAATGTAGGGGAAAACACCTTTTGAGGGAATGCCCCTTAAATCAAATTGAAATTTGTGAGATTTGTGAAAAACCACACCTGACCAGTTCTTGCAATCTTCTAGTAGGAATAAAGAATAATATCAAGAAACCACTAGTAATCGAGGAAGAACTCAATTATGTCAACCAAAGACCTCAGAACCAAGGGTATAACACAAATCAAAGACAATATGGTTCACAGTCAAACTAGAATCAAAATCCATGGCAGAACCAAAATCAATGGACCCCCCAATATCAACCACAACCCCGACCTACATATTGGGGGCAACCAGAGTGGATGAATCCCCAATGGAACCAATCCCAGTGGTAGTCTAACCAGCAACCACAATGACAAGAAAATCAATCATTGTGGCAGCAGAATCAAAACCAATTCCAACCATGGTAGAATCAGGGACAAAAATGACCATGGGTACAAACACCTCTAGCCCTTAATGCCCCTAATGCTTCCAATGACCAAGTGAATAAACCCCAAATGCCAACTCAACCTGTTTCCAATCTAAAAAATGCATGAACTAATACAAATAACCCAAATTTAAATGTAGTAGATGTTACTGACATTCAGTTACGAAGTCGAAATGTGCAAACTCCACCAACCAAGACAATTCTAGAGAGAGAGGAAGAAAACAAAGAACAATTGTTGCAAGAAGAAAAAATGGTCGAACAAGCTCCCTATCCTGAGAGATTGAACAAAGAGAAAACTATTTCTCAAACCTCTTCCCCTCCCTACATGAATGTAATTGATTCACAACTTTTTAGAGAGTTGAAAAAGATTAACATAGAGATACCTCTATTATAGGAAATCAAGGATATACCAGAGATCAATCAGTTCTAAAGTAAAATCCCTTTGCATGAAGACACCAGGAAGGAAAAATAAAATGCCTTCAAAAATTCAAGTGGGGACTAAACTTACTGATGTGTTATCAGGAAGAACGCTTCCACATAAATATAATGATCCTGGCAGCCCTATCATAACACTGAGTATAAATGGAATTGAAATACCAAATGTCCTAATTGACTTAGGAGCTACCATAAATGTCATTACATCTGATATAGTTGAAAAGCTAGGAATGACAACAATTCAGCCAACAACAATTGTTCTACAGTTGGCTGATCAATCAACTACAAAACCAGAAGGTATTATAGAAGAAATCATGGTCACAATCGATACATGGGATTACGCAGTCAACTTTTTGGTTCTCAAAGCCCGAAGGAAAGAGTCTAGATGCCCAATCATATTGGGCAGACCATGGTTGGCTACCACCGAAGCCTTAATAGACTGTAGATCAGGAAGCATGATAATCACTAATGGACAAAAACAAAAAGAATTGTCACTTTATCCACCTACACAACCATCAATTCAAACAAACACTCAACTTTGGGTGGATGAAGATTTAGATTTAGAAGGTGATGGTATTATGCAATTAGCAATGGTAACCATAACCGAACATATCCAGGAATGTGAAGAACAAGAGATAATTTTAGAAAGTGAGCAAGATAAGTGTCAAACAACATTACATGAACAACATTGTTGTCCTATGAATACTCTTGTTGATGAATCAGTAAATTCTAAAATGGACATAAAGGAGATCACAGTAGCAGGAGATAAACCCCTTCATATCAATTCAACTTTATCCCCAATGCAAGAGGAAAAATTGAAAGAAATTTTAGAAAAACACACTAAAGCGTTTGCTTGGGAATATACTAATATGAGAGGTATCCATCCTTCAATTTGTAGTCATCACATCTACACAGAAGATGTTAGACCAATAAGACAAGGACAATGGCAAATTAATGCCATACTTCGTGACGTTGTGAAAAAATAAATTAAGAAGTTGCTTAACGTAGGATTCATATACCCAATATCCGATAGTCAATGGGTCTATCCACTGGTTATAGTTCCAAAGAAAAATGGTAAATGGAAAGTCTGCATAGACTATAGAGAATTGAACAAGGCCACTAAAAAAGACCATTTCCCATTGCCATTTATCGACCAAGTACTAGACAATCTAGCAGGCAGCAACTACTTCTCATTTCTTGATGGCTTTAGTGGATATAACCAAATCCAAGTAGCCCCTGAAGATCAATACAAAACTACCTTTACCTATCCTTGGGGTACATATGCATATACAGTCTTACCATTTGGACTATGTAATGCACCTGCTACATTTCAAAGAGTGGTACTAGCAATATTTGCAGATTTCACCACTTCATGTGTAGAAATCTATATGGATGACTTTACAGTCCATGCTAAAACATATGATGAAGCATTACAAAACCTTGAAAAGGTTTTACAATGTTGCAAAGATCATCGGTTATCACTCAATCATGAGAAAAGTTCCATTATGATGATAGAAGGAATTGTTCTGGGATATCACATCTCAAAAGAGGAGATAAAGGTTGATCCCAAGAAAGTTGAGATCATACAAAACATTGAAATCCCTAAGAACCAAACTGGAGTAAGAAGTTTTCTTGGGCATGCAAGGTATTTCAAAAGATTTATAGAAGGATTTAGTAAAATAGCATCACCGCTATTCACCCTGCTAAAAAAAGAAGAAGAATTTGTAAGGACAGAGGATTGTCAAAAATCCTTTGAAACAACTAAGATGGCTCTGACAACTTCACCCATTATCAAAGGACCAGTTTGGGGAGAGCCTTTTCACATACATGCAGATGCATCTAATTTGGCCATTGGTGTAGTATTAGGGAAAAAAGATGAAAACGATGCCATGCATGCAATTTACTATGTTAGCAAAAACTTAAATCCTATTGAAAGAAGCTACACAACAAGAGAAAATGAATTTTTAGCTATAGTATATGCAATAAATAAATTCAGACATTATATTATAGGCTATAAAATCTACATACATACAAACCATGCTACAATTAGATATCTAATGAATAAAGTAGTGGTAGGTGGACGCATTATCAGATGGTTACTTTTATTACAATAATTTGATGTAACTATCGTTGATAAACATGGAAAGGACAACGTTGTTGCTGAATTTCTTTCCAAAATTATTTTATAGGATAACCAAGAACTAGTAGATGATGCATTTCCAGATGAACACTTATTTTCTATATCAGTTCATCCACCATGGTTTTCCAATTGAGCAAATTACCTTGTTACAAGGAAATGTCCAAGTCAATTCAGTAATAAGAAAAAAAAGAGGTTAATCCATGAAAGTTCCAGATTTCAATGGATTAATGGTCTTCTATTTAAATTATGTCTTGACCATGTTTTACGCAGATGTGTAACAGAATTGGAAATTTATGATGTAATGCATTCCTGCCATCACAAAACTGAAGGAGGACATTTTTTAGTTGTAAGAACAGTTCACAAAATCTTGGGGGTTGGCTACTTTTGGCCAACAATGATAGAAGATGCAACATTCTTTGTTAGACACTGTGATGAGTGCCAAAGAATGGGGAAGCCTACAACAACCATGGAAATGTTGATGCAGCCAAAAAGAGCTCTTGAACCATTTGAAAAGTGAGGCATCAACTTTGTGGGACCAATAGATCCACTTTCTAGGGGGCAGATGTATATCCTTGTTTGTACTGATTATGCAAAAAAATGGGCTGAGGTGAAGGCCCTACCAATGGCAAAAGAAGATAAAGTTGTAGAATTTCTATACAAGAAAATTCTCCAATGGTTTGGTGCACCCAGAGAAATTGTTTCAGATCAAGGACCACAATTTGTGCTAGCAATGATAGAAGTATTTTTACAGAGGTACCAAATAACTCACAAAAAATATTTTCCTTATCACCCATAGGAAAATGGACAAGTAGAGGTCACAAATAGAGAATTGGAGAATATTCTAACAAAAAAAATTTCTTTGAAGAAAACAGATTGGGTAGATAGGCTAGATGAAGCAGTCTGGGCCTATAACACCACGTAGAAAACAATGACTAGGTTCTCTCCATATGAACTTGTGTATGGAAAGAAACTAGTCAAGCCAATTGAATTTGAGTTGAAAACATTGAAGACAAAAGTAGAAGTTAGAATTAACTTGCCAGAAGCAGAGAAAAGAAGAATTTTGCAGCTTAATAAACTTGATGAAATGAGAATGGAGGCACTTTAGCATACATAAGTGATTCAAAAGCAAAGGAAGGAATGGCACAATAAACATATTGTGTCTAGACAGTTCAGAGAGGGAGATTGGGTGCTATTATTTGACTCCAAATTTGAAGAGTTTAAATGAAAGTTCCATACCAGATGGCTGGGACCTTATGAGATACAACAAGTGTTTGAGAATGGAGTTGTCCAGTTAGTTCCGATTGATGGGGAGAAAAGAGTCATGTTAGTTAATGGTCATCGACTAAAAACTTACCATAAGCCAGCAACAAAGGGGGAATTTATAGATGAAGTCCAACACAAAATTGAACATTTTTGCATGGAAGATATCTCTTCCATGAGAGAAGATCTTTGAACCTTTAAAGAAGGCACAAATAAACAAGGTAAATTGAAAACCAATAATTGGTGGTTTACCTTGAGAAAAATGGAAGTAAAATTTTGAAAACCAACAAATGGCAGTTTACTTTCAGAAAATAAATAAATAAATAAAAATTGATGACTGAAAACCAGAAATGGCAGTCTATCTAAGTTAACTTTTGCAAGCTCCTGAAGGCCCCTAAAGAAACCCTCAAAAGCTCCTGAAGGCTCCTGAAGACTCCTGAAATTCCAAGCTCCCAAGAGCTCCTGAAGACTCCTGATGAACTCTTGAAGGCTCCTGAAGAACTCAAAGGCTCAAAATAAATTAAGGTGCACATTTAATGTGAATATTGCTTTCAAATTTATTTTCTAAGGTACTTAGAATATTTTAAAATAGGTAAATATTTATGAATCTTGACATCTTTGCCACAGTGTTAATTTAATGATAACAATAATTCCACTTTTAATCATTTCAAAAAGCGGCGAATTGTCAGATTAAGGAATGATGTGACATGGATGATGTCAGTCAAGGACAATGGATCTCTTCATGATTCAGTTGTCTTTTCAAAATACTCCCAAGTACATGATGACATGTGTAACAAATGCCGTGAACCTTGCAAATTAAATTGGAAGTTCCAAGTTGTGGCGTGCAAATCATCCAAAGTAGTAAAGGAATTAAATGCAGGTGATTAATGGCAAGTTATGTCATTTTTGAAATTGGCTACTCCCAAATCAAGAAAGAAATTACTCCATATCTTTTTTTGGTAAGTAATTCAGACTTCCAGTTGAAGTACGCCAGTGAAGTCCGCCATTTTTTTTGTCAGAGAAAGATGGGGAATAAGAGAAATTATGAACCAGAGAACTTCAATCTTGATTCAGAGGCCAGAAGATTGTTTGAAGAAGCGGAGTGGCTAAATTTTGTGATGTAGTATGAAGGCTTCCAACCATAAATGGTTAGGGAATTTGTAACAAACTTCAACGTAAATGTCACCAGGGTAAGGGGTGAAGTAATAAAAATCACACCAGAAATTATAAGTGAAATTTATGGAATTCTGAATGAAGGAAAACCTGTTAACAAAGGCCAAGTTAAGTTTGAGGAATTAGTGGCTGCATTTCACCAAGAACTGGAAAGAAGGCCAGAGATACAAATGCACAAGGGAGACCAGTGTGGCATAGCTTGTAATAGTTTGGATGAGCCATAAAGGATAGTTGCGACTTGGCTTATGAAGTTCTTCACTTGCGATGGGCAGTATGGTATGATACTGGGTCCATGAATGCAGCTTTTACTACATTTAAGGTATGGTTAGACAAAACCTTCAGCTAGAATAAATTTTCTAGCGTTCTTATTTCAACATATTTCTTCCATGATTTTGAGAGTAAAAGCTAGGGGGGAATCTTCTATGAAATATCAGGGGTTGATACATTTGATAATTAAATACCATTTCTTTAAAAAGGAAACTGGGAAGCAGGGATGGTTAGATTTTTTGTCTACGCCTATAGGGAAGCAAAAAGTGAGACCCACAAGGGGACCCTCAGCCAAAAAGACAAAAATGGAGGAAGGAGAATCTTCCAAAAAAAGGGGAAAAATAAAATTTCCAAAGATATCTAGGGTAACCCATACTAGGTCAAAAAGGAGACAAGAAGTACAAGAGGAAAACCCTAGGCCTACTGAAACTATTGTGTCCACTCCTAAAGAGGCACTTGCAACTCAAACCCCTGTTTCTGAAAGCCCTGTTAAATCCCCTGAACATGAAGATACACGTACCCCTATACAATCTCCTGAGAGACCTCACAGTTCCCCTGAAAACCCAATGCCGACTCCTGAAGATAACCCTGTTTTTGAAGTCTACAACTCTACTAAAGAGTTTGGTGCACAATCTGAAGAGCAAGAGGCCTCTGAAGAATTTGAACAAGAAAAGACTATGAAATCCCCCATACCTTCACCACAATATGAGGAGAGGAAGGGGAAAGAACCTTTAATTGAAGAAGAGGGACCCCAAGAAACATTGAATACAAAAGAATTAGAGACTGGGGAATTGCTGAGAACAATGAAAATGTCCCACCTAGAGGCCGAATTAGAATAGGCAAAAAAGAAATGTGCAATCCTTTGAGGAAAAATTAAGAAAGGAAGAAGAATTGCAACAATTAGTCTGCAAAAATCAAGCAATGGAAAGGCGAGTTGAGCAAAATGAGGCAAGGGTTAAAGAACAGTTAAGTAAAATAGAAGATGCCCTGCAAACAAGCTAGTATGCAAGCATTAGTAAGTTCAGAGGGAATTTCAAAATTGAAAGAAGAGTTGCAACAGAAAGAAGAATAATTAAAGCAACAATCCATGTGGTTCTATGCACATGAAGCCTCTACTTCTTCCGCTCCTCCATGCAGGCTTGCATTACCATCCATTGTCCCTCATATTCCTTTCACTCCTCCTATGCAACCAACTCCAGTTCAGCCTCAATACCGTTCTTTGGAAATTTTCAAATATAACGAGGAAAACAAAGTGTTGAAAGAGCTGATATAGAATTTAGAAAAAGAAAAGAATGAGATTGAGAAAAGACTTGAATAGGTGGCAGAAGTCAGTTCCACCATGCTTTCCATGAGAAGACTGGCTATAACATATTCTTCGTTTCTTAGAGAAAAGTTTTTAGAATGGAAAATAAATCAGTTAATTCTTGGAAGGAATCTGGATTACAATGAAGATCATGATTTCCTTAGAGACTACTTCAACAACCATCCTAACATCCAAAATTTAATGTGTGAATTCTACCAACATGGGTTCTTAATGGGAGATAATGATGACACAATGTTGAATATATATGTTGGTGAGCTTCAGATTAGGTCATTTATTTCTTTAATGCAAAACCAGGTGGATTGGTCAAATAGAATGAATAAGTACAAAGAAGCTCAAAGAAAATATGGGTTGCCAATGAGACCTGAAAAGCCCCATGTTAAATTATATATCAAATTTGTAAGATCAATTGTCAGGTTAAATGATGTTAATCCCCTCTATGTTTCGAATTTATTTGATAGCATTGCATCATTCCAGAATGTGGAAGCAACACTCCCACCATTAGCACTACGGTCCTATGAAGAGAGGTACCAAATTATTCTAGAATCAGTCAAGAGAAGGAAGCCAATTAGTCTGAATAATATTAGCTAGAGTTTAGTTAGAGTCAGACATGTCATCACTCTAATCTAACAAAAAAAAAATTGGATAGGCATGAGATTCAGAATGCCAATTATTATAATTTGCCAACACCAAAGCTAAAGGAAATAGAAAATGTGCCAGCTCCAGTAATGAGGATGTGGTTTGAAAACTTAAGAGAAAACCATGGCTATGCACTTAATACCAGATTTCCAGAGCAGTACAGAGAGGGTGTTTTTGACTGCTACATTTGGATGGAAGCACTAAACAAAGAGAGAGAGAACACCATAGTTCTGGATGATGAACCATGAGGAAATGGTCCAAAGAAAGTTGGGGAAAAAATGATGGGAGATATAAAATACTTTCATTTAAGGCTTTTTATGTTTTAAAAGGATTGTTTTTATTGTTAATTGACATGACTGGTGGTAGAATATAAATTTACATATTTGCTTATTTTATTTTATGTTTAGCTAAATTAGCGAATATTTTGGAAGTGATAGCTTATGTTAAAAGTGTTGCTTTATGATGACTTTGGATGAGATGATTATGCTGCATTAATCTTTATTACCATGATTGTTGTCCTTTTTATAAGGGTTTTTAACAAGGTATCTTAAAGGTTGATGAGACGACTAAATTCTCTATCTAATCTTGAGGAATGACTATGCCATAGATAGGCCCTGCTGGATGATGAGTCACTCCAAGTCTGAATCGACTTCTTCATAGTCGGTTGAGGAACTTTTACTTCTAGCGCCAATCTAGCGTAGTTCTGGCATAGTCCTCCTTCAGTCAACTTCAGTTCTATTTTTAGTTTCATTTTGAATCTATAGTTAGTCACCTTAAGTTTAGGCAGTTAGTGCCATGTTAGAAGCTAATAAGGATATTTTATAAATATCCACATTTCAGTCTTAGTTAGGAGTTAGATAATTTGCAATTAGAATCTTTTTGTAATCACAAAGCAATACACTATTCTATGTTCTACTTTTGATCAATGAGAAAGGAAGCAAGAAGTTAATTAATTCACTATGTTGAAGGATCTTACATGAGGAAGAGCAGGGCCCACTCAACCTTTGGAATCATCTTATGGTATTTTTGTCAAGTGCTCTTATTTTTTGATATTAAAATCTGTAAGTAGGAACTGATTTTGAATTGTTCAATTGTTAAAATCATCTTCTATCTTGGTGAATGTTAAGATCAGATAATCACTTTTGTTTACAATTGAATTTCAAAGCCTTAGTTTATTATGGTTAAGATCGAATAGTTTGAATGTTTAGATTTGTTTATTAGAAATGTTGAATTGAACCATTAGAATTATTGAACAAGTTTCTTTTATAAATTAGGTTTAGATGTCATCTGAATCAATTAGAATTAACGTTTGTTTGTTAAGCTTCATTAAAGATATGTTAGGAATTTATAGAAAGATGGAGTTGAAGTCTATTCAGAATATGTTCATGGAGATTAGTCTTTATGCTTTTCAGAATAATCATCACTTTCTTGCAATTCATTTCTGCTCTTGAATTAGCATTTACTTTCCAGCAATTAAGTTATGGATTTCTTTTAAAGCAAAGTAAAATTAATTTGGAATTCTGCATTTTAGATTAAGGATTAAAGTAATCATTAATTGTCACCATGAATTGGTCTAAATTGAAGTCAATAAAGTTAGAATTAAGTCAGTAGAATTTTAAATTAGGAGTTAAAATAGATTTAAATCTTAGGAATTATTCGTTACAGTTTAGCTCCTGAAAGCTCCCGAAGTAGGCAAAACGATACCTAAAGTCGCTGTTTACAGTGCAAATCCCCCAAAAAGAATCTATGACAACTATCCTTATCGCATATTACTCTGAGACACACCCGGTTCGATAAAAGAATTAATTAAATGATGCAAGTTGTGACATCAATGACCTTGCCCATGACTAATCCCTAGGCATTAAATTTTGTGTCAGAAATATCAAATATTCGATTTGAATCCGATATCCGATATGTTCTATATAGAGATGCACAAATGTTATACAATTTATAATATATGATTTAAAAAATGCAATAAAGTTTATAATTTAATATATAATATACAATATATTTTATAATCTAATATATAATATACAAGTTATGATAATCTATTACTAAATTATGTATTTAATATATAATATATTATATTATTATGTATAATATTTAAATATTATTTAAATATTTTAGTTAATGTATAAATATTTAAATATATATATTACTAATATATAAAATATTTAAATATTATCTCTTTCCCTCTCTCTCTCTCCATCTCTCACTCAAGTCTCTCTCTCCTAACCCCTGCTCCCTCTCTCGGGGTCTCCCTCCACCTCCTCCACCCTTCCTCCACCCTCCATCACTCCACTCCCTCTCCTCTACTCTCCTCCCTACCCTCATCTCCTATCTTCCATCCTCCCATTTTGTCTCTCAAACCATTTGTCCTGCCATGATCCCGTCGTCTCCTCCTGATCCCCTCCGTTTGATGATCCATCCGATGATCCGATTTTGATAATGATTTTTGTCTCCTCGATCCACTCCCTCCTCCAGTCTGATCATCCGCATCTCTGCGCCTGATCATCTGTCCTCATTAAAATAAATCTGATTAAATATCTCACGTCTGATAGGACCATCATCATCAAATATATGAATAAACGATGTTTTGATTTATGTAAATTGTTTATCACGGATTTGTCATGCCGATCATCACGAAATATGATATCGTTGATCTTTGCATGTCGTTGCAGTAATATGTGCATCTTGATCATCATCGTCGTCACGCTTTATGTGTTGATAGTCACGAACTTAAAAAAATAAATATCATCTCATATGATAAAATATGTCCCGGAATAAAATAAATGTCGATAATGGCAAATGCGTTTTAATGCATCATCGAATAATAAATAAATATGGTCGTAATGGCGCGTTGTACGTCGAAATATTCATCATCGGACATCTCGGTCGCATCATCGTCATGTAGTCGGATCTGATCCGATCTGGATTTCTGATATTGCAAATGTCGTTTAAAATAAATCATGACGTTAAAATCGCGGATCGATGTCAATTGTTTCATGGTCATCGCCTGATGAATAAATGTCGCGTTGATATCGATGCGATATAAATGTTTGCATCAATAAATATCGCGTATCGCCAGATCATGATAAATAATGTCATGCGGTGTTGAATCATCATCGTTCATCAGGTCATAATGTCGCCTCGTCAAAATCACGATAGATCATCATCAAATATGTTCCTTTATCTTAATAAAATAATTATCATCATCGGTATCTTAAGCTATCTTGTCACGTAATAAAATATGCATGTTTGATCGGATCTTAAATAATCTCGGAAACTCTCTTCCTCCTCCCTCCATCCTCCACTCTCCATTCCTTCCTTCCATTCCTTGGATCCACTCTTCCCTATCCACCACCTCCCTCTCTCCAGCTCTCCCATCCACCCTCCCATTCCCTGCTCTCCTCCTCTCTCCACCTGGCCCAAACTCTATCTGTCCATTCCTCCATCCTCGCCATAGCGCATATGATCATCGCGCCATGATTTTGAAATAATAATGTCATCATCATATGCATCTGGTTTCTTCATCTTGATTCATGATCGATATCTAAAATTCATCGAAATATCACATCATCATCATCATAAAATAAAATCCTGGATCCGTATGTTCCCGGATCTTTTCTCCTCCTGTCGTATCCGGATATCACATCTCCCCATCTTCATCAGTAAATCATCAATCCATCGCGATCTTGCTTATCATTTATGTTCGATTTTTTGTCGATCTCATGTCCGATAATCAATCTCTCCTAAGTCCGGACTCTCACACACTCACTCCATATATCTCTCTCCCCTATACCCTTAACTCCTAAACCCTTATAATCCTCTACCATAAACCCTAACTCCCCTTAACCCTTAACCCTAAACCCTTAACCTTTAAACCCTCTACCATATACCCTAAACCCTAAACCCTTAACCCTTAAATCCTCTACCATCTACCATTAACCCTTAGGCCTATGCGTACACAAATCAGATATCTGATTTGTAGAACTAAAATCATGGGCATGTGCAGGATCATGGTATGCCAAAAAGTGGCAATGGAGAAAAAAATACGTGTTTCTACAACTCAAAAACGTGAAAATGCCGAGTTGACTTTATGTGGCTCGAGTGACTACCGAAGCAAAGCCCAAACCTAGATTTGAAAATCGGATATCCGATCTAAATCAGATATTCAATTTTAGACACATATATATATACCTATTTTGGCCCGAGTAAAATTCATTTTCATTCGACATTTGCTTAACCGCGGCAGGGGCACAATGGAAAGTTGATTCTGCAAATTAGATATCTAATTTGGTGCAAATCCATCTGCAAAAGGTTAGATTCTTGATTTTTTATTTGCTCTAATCAAATTTTCAATTAGATTTATTTAATTTTAGTTGATTTTTTTCAAAATAGGGTTTTTTGATAGATTTTTTATGAAAAATTTGAGTTTACCATGGATTTTGATGAAAATTGAATGTTTGCAATGGATTTTCACTTAAAAATAGTGTTTTTTATGTATTTGGATTAAAAATTAGAGAATTTTATAGATTTTTGTTAAAAACTAGGGTTTTTGTTGGATTTTTTAAAAAAACTAGGGTATTTTTATACTATTTTCATTTATATTGTCTGATTTTAATTAGATTGATTTGTTTTTATATTTAATCAGGCATTATGGCTGCATGTATATAAAATTAAAATTTTGTGCATTTCTAAAAGTATTCCTATTGGCAGACCTAAACATCTTCAATTAGGATCCTCAGATACTATATCTCATTTTTAGATTTTAAATTTAACAAAAATCAACCTCATCAGTCTAGGGTGCCAATTCCCTGTCCAATCAGTTTTGACAAAGATTTGGATCATAGTTCTATCTCTATGATTCTTATGTTGTTTTGGGTTTTGTGTGTGCAAATTATTTTAGTTTTTGTGACTATTTTGTGTTTTCCCTTCATTGTATGAGCATTAAATTGTTTTGAATCTTGTAGAAAATTTATGAGCTTCATGACCTTGTGTCACTTCACTAATACCCACGTGAGATGTAGTTGTAGACTTATGGCTTCCTATGTTGCAATCATAGCCAATGTTGAGCTTGATTCATATAACTCTTTCACTCAACGTATTATGTCTACCCAATGCATCTTATATTCCCTCCCTAGTCCTACATTACCCATGTCTTTTTTGTAACCTAACATTTATGTGGACTTGGCATATGTTATTTCTAAGGTCCCCAATGATAATCTAGAATAATTGGATAAAGACCTACAATGAATTCAACAATTCTTAAGCATTGAACCTTTGGATGGAGAAGCAATTCCTCTTTTGGATAGCATTGGGAAGTTGGTAAATGATTAGGAAGGGATAGAAGTGTTACGTAGCCTAGCTAATATAGTAGATTCTAATATTCCTTTGGTAGCTAGTTTCACGAAATTTTTGACTAATGCTCAAAATCCTTTTGGAAAATAAGTTTCCTCTCCCACAATAATGCCTTCTATTCCCAACTTTACACCTCCAGTCATAGCATCAATGATGGAATATAACAATGGTTTAAACTCAAGCTTAGGAATTTCTAGTGGAAATTATAATAGTTTTGTCCCTTCACCTATAACACCTCCATATTCATCACCCCTCCTAAACATGAAATATAATATCCCACCATTCCTCCATACTAGTTCACCATACTTGAAAAACTCTCACAACATGTGGCCCAATGATTTTGTGATAAATCAACTTTTTTATTTAAAGCATGACATTATTACAACAACAAATTTCAAACTTAAACCAAAATCAAACCAATAGTAAACATCCAAAATACCTTACACATAGCTCATTAATGTTCACTATTTTAAATACACCTATACTACAAAACATTGAAATGCCTCGCTTTGGAAAGTACAGTGGTAAAAAATATCCTAATAACCATTTGTTAGTTTTTACTACCTTGTGTAGAGACTTTATTTTTGAAGATTCACTCATAGTGAAACTCTTTTCTAGATCATTGAAAGATATGGCCTTGGATTGGTTTTGTTCATTGTCAAACAAATCAATTACCTCCTTTACACAACTCATTAGTGATTTCCTCCAACACTTTCAAGTGAACATCAGTCCTCAAGTTACATTAACAAATTTAGTTCATTGTAATCAAGGACCTAAAGAGAAAATAAAAAACTTTATGAAATGGTACTAATCCCTTTATTTGAAATTCTCTATAGTCTTTAAGATGGTATTTCAAAGATTTACGGTAACACAGCTGTATTCAAGATAAGAAATTGCTAATGAAATATCCATCCTTAACACATTTTTGTATAACCCTTCATGATTATCGAATATCGCTTAGTTGGTATGAAGGTACCCCTTCATAGGCTCCTATTGGTCAATCATATAAGTCATGCATCAAAACAACTATCAATCATTTAAAAAGAAAAACAAAAAATTCATTACTTGATAAACATTCATGTCAAACTGCTAATAATATTGAGACAGAAGTAACTACTGTAAACATAACTCTAGATATAAATTTAGGCCATGAGATAGGAAATTTTCATGGTTGTTTGATTCTCTCCATGTGATCATGTTGCAATTGTTAAACAAGAATGTAGTTCAACTTCTCTGGTAGTCATATTCAAACAATTAAACCTTACCGCAAACTTTAATGCAAAAACATTTTCAATATCATCATACACCTCGACATGATATGGAAGATGTAAGCATATTACCAACCAAGTGCAAGAGACCTCATTTCTAATCCAAATCAGTTGAATTGACCTATTAATAGGAAATAAATTGGTTTCACCTAATCAATACTTACAAATACGAGCCCATTGCCAATTCATTCCATGAACTTTGTTGGTACCCAATGATACGTAGAAGATGATGTGGTGCCATCTTTATAAACATTATTAATA
>VDFB02170927.1:0-18580 GCA_007258455.2 Sequoia sempervirens | reverse complement strand
CTTGAGGTGTGTAGTAATAAAGTATAAGATATTTCATCAATAATGATCATAAGGAAAGGTTTCTTGTAATGATATGTGTATATGATGAAATATGGAGGAAGGTGGTAGAATATATAAGGTGTTAAAGATTGGGATATGTGATATAAAATGGTTAAAATATGTGTGATGAAAGGAATAGAAGAATGAGATGGACATTGAATGGTAAATATAATTAGGATCTCACAAGACCAACCAATGTTTGTGTTTCTCATCAATTTTTTAGATTTGTATACACAAAATTACAAAAAATAGCTAACATTGTTTTACAACACCATTAATGAATAAAGGTCACCTAAGTGAAATTTGTTTGAGGATATGAATTGCAAGCTGTGGAGCTCAAAGGTCCCCTATGAAACTGTTTGACATCCAAAGCATGTTATGAGACAAACATTCAAATATAGCATTCAATTATTCAAATGCAATAATAATATCTTTAATACTAGTTGCATACCTATGGACTTAACGTTGAGAGTGAATAAGGGTCTGTAGGAATGGAGCATGTATCACGAACACTCCAACCATGAAATTTCATCATATTAATTCTACTAATTTAGTGATTTTTAAATTTAAAAATATAATTTAATAAACAAAATTAAATGAACTTGCTGAATTTTACCTAAGTATCAATTATGTATGTACTATTCAACAATTCATCTATCATAGCCATCGGATTACAATTGATGTACATTGTGTAGCTGCATCTCGAGCACTATGATAATCGTACATGCAAATAGCATCGCAAGTGCCACAATGGTGGGGTGGAGCTCAAGGCCTATATGTATCCTCCACATTAGGCTCTACTAGAGGCCTTGCACACTGTATAATGGTCTAGGTGAGTGAGATAATCAACTCTAGCATTTCCACCTCTACATTGTCCTTAACAATAGAAGGAACAACGACATGCTCCACCATGAGTTTTTCCAAGGGTCTCGGTGCCAACTATGGATTCCGTTTTGCACCAGGTCTATCATGTGTGGAGCCCCCACCTCTACCCTGAAGGTTTAAGATGTCAAAATAATTTGGCATCTTATTGAAGAAAAAATCACAATAGAGTTTCCTCAAAAAGTATTGTGGTACCTCATGTTTAATGTATGGAGGTTGGTCAAATACCATCCACCACTACTCCCAAAATTTATTTTTAATTAACTCATGTGGTGGCACCAATGGACATGGAATCTCCTACATTCATGAGATAAAGGTGTGTTGGTTCTCAGGTCTGTAAATAGGGCACACAAGTTGGCTTTGCTAAAAAAAAAATTTACATTTGCATATGACAAACCACTAGCATAAAATTGTCTCAACTCATGCCTCTTATTTGACTAAAAATTTATTTTCTCACTCATTTATCCTACATGAGATACAATTGACTTCAATGATTTGACAATCCATCTCCTATAAGGATGGGCTTTAGCATGCTCATTTAATCTTCCAATTAGTTGTCCAATGCCTCTTTTATTTTTTTAATTTGATTTAGGATATTTTCTTGTGTTCCTTGAGGATGCCTATAAACTAATGGAGGGGTTTCAGGTTGTCCTTGTATAGGAGGCTTTTCATGAGGGGGTGACTGTGAATTCTCAATGCTTGGAGGTGGAGATTAATTCCCTAAGAATTAGAACAAAATTTAATTAAAAAAACATATTTCAATCTACATTCTAAATCAAATTCAAAATAAATATAATAAAAATATATACCTCTTCACAATCTTCAACCTCTTTGACATGTTGGTGGCATCCTTGTGAAGAATTGAAAGCTAAGAGTACAAAAATGAAGAGATTTAGCAAGCACAAGTTGCAAAGTTAAAAACTTCCAAGCCAAGCCATGGGTGAACAAAAAATAAGGTTAAAAATGCATTTTTTTTGTTTTAATAGAACTTTTCTATTTGTTACATGCAAAATTTTGTGAATTCCAAATGACTTGCTCATTTGGCATGCACCAAATACCCTTTTTGGCAATTTTTTGCAATTTTCTGAATTTGGCATGAAAATTGTGTCACAAATCCATGCACTTTCCCCAAAAGCGTTATTAAGATCATGAAATTCAGTATACAAACACAAATGTGGCCATCAATTTTACTAAGAGTGTTATAATGATATTTGATATCCAAGCTGAGTAGTCAATGGGATGGATAAAACCAACTTTTAAAATCTTTTATATCTCAATCTTGACTAACAAGGAAACCTTGGGATTCATTTTATGAATATTTTTCTTGACTGGCTTGGCATAAGAACATAGAACAATAATATGAACCAAAAAAAATTCATCAATACCAAGCATATCCTCATATGACCAAGCAAAGATATCAAAATAATGATGTAGGAGATTAGAATGTGATTTAGATTCTTTTGAAGAAAGGAATTTTCCAACCTTAATTACCTTTTTAGAAGACTTTGGATCCATGAGGACATCAAAATTATCTACCTTAAGGAGAGTACTATGGTCTTCAAGATGTGGCATAGAAATGTTCACATCATCATAAGATAAATAATTTTTATCATCAACACTCATAATGGAATCTCCAAAGTATTCTTGACTACTCAATCAATATGGCAATCAATGCTTCTAGTGATAAGAACAAAGATTGGAATGGGCACCCAAGAATTCTTCTAGAGCTTCCTAGAAAGGGAAAACATCTAGAGAAACTTCATTAGAGTTTACTTCTCTTTTAATATATTTTGGAAATGAACAAGTTTAAGAGGAAGAAGCTCAAAAAGTTCATGTTGACATTGAACCATGGTTTTTCCTTAGATTTTATGGGGCAATATTTGAGTATAGTCTTAGAGCCATGTGGATCAGATTCTAAAGGGACTTTATTACCTATTCATCACACCCACAACCTCTACCTCCATAGTGAAATTTAGAAATAATATAAAATATTGGCCCATAATGCAATTACAACTCCTGAGAAGTAGGAGGATTAGTACATTAAAGGGAATAATCAATATTATAAGTACCACCTTACTTTACAGATGCATAATCATCCTTTTTAGTAGAGGTGAATGATATTTTTTGAATATTTAAGTGGATTGGATCTACTTTATATTCCCTAATGTAAGATTCAATAAAGTCCAAGGATCCCCAATTATTACCCAAACATGCATTCAGTTTAGGAGAAGAAGTAAAAAGAGTAGACTTAAGACTTTCTTCTTTAGGAGGATCTTCTTTAGGGACATTATTCTTAAGGGTGTCTTTTACTAGAGATATCATATGAGTATATGTCATCACATTAAATGATAATGATGTAATGTAATTTTGAAAGGTAGGTGTAATTGAAGCATGAACAACTACTTCAATTTGACAGAAGTGCATAGCATCAAGGTTAGCCTTGATCATAACTAACTAATTGTTAACAGCAAACTTAACAGAACTATGAAGGGTAGAAGTGACTGCTCCTGAAGAATGAATCCAAGGTCTACCCAAGAGAATATTATATGGTAAAGGTCTTGGAATAACATACACTAGGGTAGGAATGGTGATTGGTCCTATACTTAAGGGAAAAATAATAGTGCCCAAACCTTGTTGACTAGTGTTATCAAAACCACAAATAAATAAAGAAGATGCAACAAGAGAACTTGAATTAACTTTAACCTTAGGCAGTAGATCGAGACTACAAACATTGAGTGTCAAACCAATATAAATGAGAGTTCACAAAAAATTGATGAACATATTAATAAAAAAAATTATCATCAATGAATCTACTTGATTTCACACTTTTGGAGGCGAGAGTTCATGTAGATAGAACATAATATTCAGTGAGTCCACTCGATTATGGTCTATTAATGCATTCACATCCATCGGCCTAGTAAAAGAAGGTAAAATAATATTTTGAAGAGCTTCCTAAAGCATACCTTGATAAACTGGTGCAGTCTGAAGTAAATCCAAAAACTGAGATCTTAGTAGGAGTAACATGAAGTTGCTTGATAAGATCATGTAGTCACTTTGTTGCTTAACTAAAGTTATAGGTGCACTTGAGGAAGATTTGGTTGATAAGGTGGTAAGGAATTAGGTTGACTAACATTTTGTTTATTCCTTTTAGTATTATAACTATGAGCTACTCCATTATAAGAAGAAACTTTAGATTGTGTTTAACTTTATAGAGCTTTACAGAATCATTATTAAATGAAACACCACAAATAGAATACACTCTCTTGAAAGAAGGAATAGCCAGAGTCACATAAATGGTACCCTAGGCCTTTCAATGAAAACAAAGACTATAATTACATTAAAGACTTTGCATCTTGCAACTAAGGATATTATAAGGGTGGAGTTTGTATAACAGGTTTTTGAATAGAAGGAAATGCCTCTAGGAAGTCATCTAGGGCATCCTCTAGCATATCAAAATCCTACTATGAGAAGACATTATAAAAATGCATTAGAATTTTGAACAAAAAGATCTGACATGAGGCATTCACATCGGGTTCACCAAAATGTAGAGGATGGGATTTTCTACTCTCAAGATGACAAAGTCTTAAGGAGAAAATAGATCTCAACTACCCCAACTGACACAACTCAAGTGAAATAGAAATATAAGTATTTAAAAATAAATTCTAAGCTATGCTTAACAATAGATGTAACTAAAAATTTCAAATAACTTACAAATACAGGGAGATAAAAATGTTTAGTTACAGAAATGGAAAGCATTATATACATAGAATATGATACCAATAAGATGAAGTCTTGGCCTCAAATTCCAACATTCCACGAGGACGTCTATGCGTTCATGGTGTTGTTTGTATTAATAGAGCCCAAAAATTTCCAAAATGAAGTCCTCTGCTCACCAAACCTGTTTGTCACCTACACACATGGAGATAGGGAAAATTGCTAGGGTTGTATAGGGGTTTTCCTCAACCAAACCACCACTTTAGTGTTTCCACCTCCATGGATAGCGAAACAAGATTAGAAGACATAAAAAGTAAAATGGACATGTGATAGAAACCAACTTCGCTATGGAGGAGAACACCTATCACAATAAAAATACACTATACAAGATCATAGAAACATAACAATAGACAAGATTGTTAGGAGGATAAGCAAGAGAGTGTTAACAATAGCTATGGCCCTTTTTTTGAGAAGATAGGTGTGACAAGATCATAAGAAATAGGAGTCCTTACTACTATAAATGACCAAGACATAAAATTATTTTGACAGAGTTTGTTAAGAGAGGGAGATAAAGAGAAAAGGGTGAAAAAGTTGCAAGAAACCTCTAAAAAATGAGGAAGAAAAGTAAGTTTTATTCCTAAACTAGCTAGGAATAGACATTACAGTCGTATTTGGATGTTGGGATGTATCATGAATAAACTATGTGGGATATCCCCATTTGAATCTTGAATTTTATTAGGATGTTTGTGTGTCATATTAACGTTTGTGTGTCACACTCCTATCTAACCAATTTTTTTTGAAATTTAAACCATAGGCTGCTAACGCTTCATCATTGTCATCCATGAGATTGTAATCATAAAATTCAATCACGAATTTTGTCATAAATATACTGGATGCAATGCATAAATGTGAAATTGGCAAAAGGTGCAATTTGCAACACTACAAGTAACTATGACTCTAAACATAAGAACATCAATTTGCAGTACATAATGATGTTTTTAGTATAATAATTTCAATAGATCTAATATGTTAATATCTACCATCTAGAATACAATAATGTATAATTTACTTCCCTTAAAACTTGATTAATAAAATATATCTATTTTTTAAAATAATATTTCATAATGATTAACATACCTATTGCCTTTACCTTTAAAACTTTGAAGGTACTATAATATTTATTATAGTTCTATATCCCTCTCAACAAGTATATAACATCCTAATAATCTTAGAACATCATAATACATTATTCAGATTATTCTTAAATACTTATACTAAAATAGCGTCCATAATATCAGCAGTAACAAGATTACCATCTAATTTATGATTTCCACTCATTTGTAATTAATAATTAAATAACATACCTCCCCATAGACAATTCCACAAATAACATTGAAACTGGAATCCCAGCGGTGGAATCTGTCACCCAACGTACTTCATTGGCAATAGAGAAGCGTAATGAAACCTACAAATGCAACACCATGTTCACCCCAAAAGCTCTTCAAACCAGTCGATCTTTACATAGACTTGACATATT
The DNA here is from genome assembly GCA_007258455.2 of Sequoia sempervirens. Lineage (NCBI taxonomy): Eukaryota > Viridiplantae > Streptophyta > Pinopsida > Cupressales > Cupressaceae > Sequoia > Sequoia sempervirens. The sequence continues at coordinate 12,408 of VDFB02170927.1, read as the reverse complement.
TCCTCCTCCAAAAAGGACATAAGGTAAATCCCAACTTCTATTTATGAATAGAGTGCAGGTCATTTCCAGATTCCTCCCCATAAAGTCTTCTAAAGAGATATAGAATTTGAAAGACCTGAATGTTCTATGTTTGTCCAACATTAACTTTGCTTGGAACCATTTCATCATCTTTGGCAACCTTACATAGCTCTTTCAACTAGAACTTTCTTACAACAATCTAGACGGAACTATACCTAAAGAATGGTAATTGGAATGCCCATTCGTGAGTACAATGCATACTATAAATCTCATCTTACCAAGAGTTTTTATGCTCTCTGACTTAAACAAAACATCATAGCTTCTCCTTCTCTACCACGTCTCTCCTTGTCCTTTCCAAGAGCTCATGTAGAGCTGGCTCCCATTTCTTCACAGGCAGGGAAGATGCTATCAAAGGTTGGGGAATCTCGACTTACACCTGCCAACTACATTTGTTTGAAAGTTTCTCTATCCTCAACGCTTTGATGGAAGTCCATAACCGAGTTTAATACCCTCACTTCTGCATGGGCAAGGGGATGATGTCAAAGTTTGTGGGTCTGGCTTTTTACGCCTGCCAATTCTTTGTTGGTCGCTGCAGAAAAGGTGACATAGAATATGAGTTACCTTGGACATTGAACATGATTCACATGAGAGGGTAGACCCTTGTCTGCACTGCCGTTTACCCTCCTCTCTACATGCCTATAAACCAAATGCCTCCATCTAGTCTATACATAATATACACCACGAGACACTTCTCATAAATGCGACAAGGGATCTCCATACCCTACCAGGACGCCCGTACTTGTGCCATCTCCATATTACTTTGTATCTTTTTATAAGACTTTAAATTATTTATTTTACTTGTGAAAAGTAGCTACATGAGAACAAGGACGATAATGAAAACAAAGCAGATGGAATCAAGCACGACAAGGAAAATAAAATGATTGGTAAAAAGATGATGGAAAATGTCATTATAATATATCAAAACTAGGTCTACGAGTCACTGTTTTATGTTCAGATGTGGAAGGATGAAGTCTTGGGGTGTGCCCACTCAATTATATTATGTTACGGACACCCACCTTGTAACCGGAGGGGAGGACGTATCCTTTGTTTCAGGACAGATAATTGTCTACTATATATTATGAGATGCTTTTGCGCGTTAATCGAGTACTGATATGACGTATAGAACATTAGGGAAAAAGATTTAAATCTATGTTTTGCCAAGATTCCATTGGTGCGGAAAATGAGTATGCATGAAACGTTACTAAGTATTAACGACACACGGAACTGTGATTAAAAGCAGAATAGACACTGCACCAAACATTTCTTGTCCTCACAACGCTAGTTATTGTGAACCGTGAAAACACAACATTGCTTTTTATATTGAACTGACAATAATAACTAGCGATTGCACTTTTTGTGTGCAATTGGGTACGCCGAATTTTTGGTTGGAATAGTTATATTGTTTGAAATGGATCAACCTTAGTAAATTTGAAAAATATAATTTGATAATTAATTGTTATATGCCACAAGTGGTCATTGCAAACCTTGAGCTCTTGTTGTATTATTATTTTGAAATGCAACTTTTTTTAATTTGCATGTAATAGTGAACATATTGGTTGAGTATCAAATTGTTTTGTAATTTTGGATACAAATTTGTGTTAAATGACTTGAATGATGTCTAATACATGTTCTCCTTATAAATGTGTATATAGTATGTGATATAATTAAAAGAAATGGAAGTTCCAATATACTGTGAAAAGGCACTTTGCCTTGCGATCTGTAACTCTTTACTTGACGCATATGTGTAAATTTCAAAAACAAATGGCAGTGTCACTTACATATAATTAAGAATATAGTAATGTTCCATCAAAGAAAGGGGCAAATGAAGAAAAATGGACAAATAGTAGCAGTAAAACACCAATAGCATTTTCCAAAATTGTACAAACTTACATCCTATTTTCCTCAATTTTCCCTCTTTTGTGGCCAATTTACATTATCCGCATTCACAAATTAGCATTTTCAATTTGGTTACAAACTTATTGCTAACAAAATGCAAATTTCCAAAAACCTAATTATCATATTTCAAAATGCTGGCAGGCACATTTAGTACACTAAGTACGAACAAAACGATGGCAACATTGATTACAAATGCCATTGCAGATATTCTTGCAGGCATCTCTGCTTTGACCCCTATTTTGCAAGTTGCATCCATCGACTCCATTCAAAAGGATCACTCTAAACTTCTCAAATACCGTGTTGAACTTTCTAATGGTTTGCACACCCATCATGCTTTACTTCCTACCCAATTCAATGATCTTGTGTTGGAGGAGGCTCTAGTCAAAGGTTCTATTGTCCTACTTACACAATATAGCTCGAAGATGTTTCACAAATTTATGTATGTCAACATACTCCCATAAAATTTTCCTTCTTTAAATTTTCCCCTTGCATTCTCTTACTAAGTTTTCACTTTACAAAATTGCCGGGCTATCATTATTGAAAACTTTGAATTAATTTACAAATGATTCATTTGAAGAAGATGTTGAGCCTCAAAGTCATAACAGTATATCCCTTTTTAATCCAATTCCCATAAAACTGTTAACCCCCAACCATAATTATTGGACCATTGAGGGTCAAGCCTTGATGAAATCATCAATTCACAAATATAAAAATGTTGGAAATGACGAAAAAGTTTTCGGATTTGATTTTGTAGACATTGCAGGCTCTGAAATTCATATTTCTTGCTTCAACGAACAAGTTGGAGATTTTTACCATGCTATTAACTCTGATAGTCTTTATGCCATCTCCAACAGACGCATAAAAGTTACAAACAAAAAATATAGTAGCTCCACACATCCATACGAAATAATTCTACATAGCTCATCATCTGTCATTGCATCCACATCCTTGAACTCTACAATACCCACCCATACTTTCCACTTTAAAAGTATCCAATCCTTGTCCTTGTTTCCTATCAATTCCCTTGTCGATGTCATTAGAATACTTGTAGCTATCTCCCCTGCATAAACTATTCATAAAAAGGATGGTACAGAGACAATTAAATGCACTGCTACAATTGTTGATATGTTAGCTTGTACCATAGATGTTACACTTTGGGGTCATCATTGCTATATTGATGGGATACAAATTTTTGATATGCCTATACAACAAAATCCTTATGTAATTTTGATTAAATCAGGACGTATTACGACGTGGTGTCAAAGAGGTCTTGACACTATTTTCCCAACTAAAGTTCAAATTAACCCAAATTTAGTAGAGACCTTAGCCTTACAAACATGGTATGCCACTACAAATATTGCCAAGCCCTTTACTTGTCAAAAAAACAACTTTCTCCCATACAATTTTCCAATCTAGTTAATATCTCATCTCTAAAAGATAAAATCATGCTTGAAAAGAGAAAAAGTTTGCATAAAGGCCTCCATTTCAAATTTGGACCTTGACACCTTCTATTACCTTTCATGTCCTCTATTGGTGGACAATAAAAAATGTAAAAAAAAGGTTTTGCAAACTTCCCCTACTACATTTCGTTGCCCAAAGTGTTGTAAAGATCTCCTTAAATGTGACTTTAGCTACATGCTCAAAGTGGATTGCATTTGAAAGTCCAACAAATTCATTAATTGGTGTTTCTGCAGAGGATTTTCAGCTACTACTTGCTGAACCAAATATTGCTAAAGACATTTTGGACCATATTATTGGTAGCCAATTTTACATTGATTTGAGCACCAAGTGATTCCCTTTGGTGGACAGGAAACACAAAGCATTGTTATTACTACCATTAAGCAAATTTAAATATCATGACACTTGTAAATACTGTGAACAAGGCACTTTGTCTTGCGATCACATCTTTTGCTTTTGAAATATATATACATACTTTGTGCTTTTGCTATCATATTGGAGCTTGGTTCTTGACTGTAGCTTTTGATCTGTAACTCTTTATTTGACGCATATGTGTAAATTTCAAAAAAAAATGGCATCTTCACTTACATATAATTAAGAATAGTAATGTTCCATCAAAGAAAGGGGGAAATGAAGAAAAATGGAAAAATAGTAGCAGTAAAATTTAGGAGTGTTTCCATTTTGTCAGGGATTTGTAGAAGCTGGTGAGCAGTGCTGATGAGGGGCTCCATCTCTTTTGACAGTTTTGCATTCTTGTTAAATATCATGACTTGTGTAAATGAGCAATGGGAGGAGTGTGTAGGTAAGGGAGAAGACAAATACAATTTTGAAGATAGTAATAATTGTAATAGTTGATAGATTGTAGGGTATGTGTAGGATCATGATGGGCCAAAAAGTGGCAATATGATGGGTATGTGGCTGACGAATTTTTTTCAATCCAAAATTGATGAAACGAAAAGGGTTTTTAAAGGAGATTCTCAGCTTTCCACCAATATAAATTATGCTTTACTTGAATTTAATAAGTAATTATTATTCATTTTATATTCAAATTATGACTAAAGTCCTAATTGATAAACTGATTGAAAAACATTTATAGCTTTCAAATGGTATCACATTTTTTGAATCCAAAACATGTGTCACATTCTATGTTTCGCATACTATAGGATTAAAAAAAGAAAAATTGAATTTCATGAAGTTTTGACCAAGTTAAGGTGGTCGACATATGAGTTTTTATATTTTTAAAAGTTGTAATAAAAATTCATAATTAATTATTTATTTGGGGAAAAATACAAAAAATATGCATCACATTGGGACATGAGTCCTCTACTTATATCTAAAATATTATAAAAAAATATTATCATTTTATTGTGGTTAGGGTGGTTAGACAGACACCTACTTCTTTATTTTTCCCTAAAATTTAAGGACTACTGCATTGAAATTTCAAAATTTCACCAAATAGATTTCTTTTTTTTTTAAACAAACCTAGTAGTTTGAAAACTACATTCAGTTTTCTATAGATTATATTCTTACATATTTTTGAAATAATATAGATAACTTATTCAAATTTTTACATCAAGTTGTCTAACTCTGATTTTTCTAATTTTTTTGCCACTTAAGGGCCTGCTTTTTCCATGATGATCCTACACATACCCTGTAGTAAATAACAAAGTGGCATACCTGTAGTAGTTGAAATTCCCTTTAATTGTATTAGTTGTTTGAAGTTGACAATGCTTGCAAATGAATCTCTTCATTTATTTTGTGAGCAACATATGGGCTTTGTTGAATGCATGCATATCGTTGGAATGAGAAGGTTGGGTGGATGCGAACGCTTTGTAGATTAGGAACTCTTGAATGCCAAATGACAGGTGGTGGACCGATAAACTCATCTTCACATTTACCATATTACCAGGCGACTTATTTAAGCACATTGGAGGCGGCGATGAGGGGGCGGTGAAAGAAAGATCTAAATATTTACAGCTATGCAAAATAAATATAGATTAGACGTTTTGATTACAGAGATGGTTGAGTGGATATTTTGTGAATGCATTCTTCAGTATCTATTTACCAACAGGATAATATCTAGAAAATAAGATCAATTTGCAATCAATGTTATTTTTATCGAGTACATCTATACTGGTCATGTATGAAGGTGGTAGCTGAAATCGCAACAAGATATTTCATTATTGAATGCACTGGTCTCTCCCATTGGTTTTTTTTGCTGAGATTAAATCGTAAATGCTACGTGACATGGTATAGTTGACCTCACATGGCTGCTTTGAATGTGAGAGAAAGTAACCTAAAAACTGCTGACAAAAGGTGACCAACAAAGCATACACTTCAGGTAAGATCTTTTGATTTTCTTGTATTAGATTTGACTGTCATAGTAAAATATTATATTCTCTAAATAGATTTGGCATTGGGAGGTAAGAAGCCATCAAATGCATACATTTGTGGAAGGTCAATTAAGATAAATTTAGGTGTATTTTTTGCATACATTTATGCAGTACATGAGGTCAATTGGTAGGCCATTTAGCAGATGATGTTTCTTGTGCAACAAAGGTTTCAATAGAGAATTGATAGCTTCAAATCAACTATGCATCCACTTACAGGGATCCAAACATGATTGAAATAAAACCTCTAAATCAAGAAGATAATTAGGCTCCATTACCAATAGGCTCATGTTATGTTTGAAATAAGGAGAGAGGGAGAGAGAGAGAGGGAGAGATAGTGATAGAAAGAGGGATAGATAGAGGGGCGAAGAGTGAGAGAGAGGGGTAAGGAGATAGAGATAGAGAGGAAGATAGAGATAGAGGTGGAGATGGAGAAGATGAGGGAGATGGATATGGAGAGGAGAGAAGGAGAGGGAGAGATAAAGAGAGAGAGAGAGAGAGAGAGGGATTGATAGAGATGGATGGAGAGGGAGATAAATGGATGGATAGAGAGAGGGAGACATGTCTAGAGATAAAGGGGGAGAGAGAAAATAGAGGTAGAGATGAAGATAGAGTGAGAGAGGAAGAGTGAGACAAATAGACAAAGAGATATAGGTAGAGGGAGAGAGGGAGAGATAGAGAGGATGAGATAGAGAGATATAGAGGAAGAGGGAGAGGGAGAGATAGAGAGACATAGATGGTGAGATAGAGTGATAGAGATATAGAAATATAAGGAGATATGGAGGAGGAGAGGGAGAGAAAGGAAAAGATATAGATAAATAGAGAGAATTAGAGATAGGTAAATAGAGATGGAGAGACATATAAAGAGGGTGATATAGAGAGATAGAGGGGGATAGTGAAAAATATAGAGAGGTAGTGATAGAGGTAGAAAAAGATATGGACAGAAAGAGATAGAGAGGAGATATAGAGGTAGAAGAAGATACAAAGAGAAATATAGATGAAGATACTGATTAAGAGATAAAGTGAATGAGAGAGAGGGGGGAGAGTGAGAGATAGCTTTATAGATAGAGAGGGGGAGAGGGAGTGAGATAGTGGGAGATATGGAAATATAGGGAGTGATAGGGAGAGATATATCTATCACCCTCCCTATATCTATAGCTATTCATTTTTTTCTCTTTATCTCTCTACCTCTCTCTATCTCTTTATCTCGCTCTCTATCTGTATGTTTCTTGTTATCTCCCTCTCTTTATATATATATCTTTTCTTCCCTCTATTTATCTTTATTTGTCTCTATCTATCTAAATTTGTCTCTTTCTCTCTTTCTCTATCTTTTGAGTTTCTATGTCTTTATTAGTCTATAGGCTACATATAGTGTGAGATTTGAGCCTAAAACAAGTCGCACACTTGTAAACTATTATCGAATCATTGGAAAAAAAGTTTCAGTTGTCATTTAATGGTAAACCAGTTGTTGTTTAATGGTAAAATCCTCTAAAATATTAGGTAAAAGCCTCCAAAATCTCACTTATCACATTAAAAGATAAATATTGATCTAGATGGGAACATTCTATTTCCATTTGTTAGGTGTCATGTTAGAATCCAAATTTTTAAGGGTTGTTGAGATTCATTGAAACTATACTTATCATAATCATCTTTTGTTAATTTATATATATTAATTTTCTTCTTGTATGTTTAACTATTTATTTTTATAGTTCTATAATACTAACATTGAGAATTTCAAAGAGGGGGTTGAAGGAGATAGAACAAGACTTGATCGAGAGAGAGAAATAATGCTCTCACTACATCCATAACATGTCATCAAGCACTAAATATATTTCCTTTGAAGAGGCAAAAGTCAATATGAAGAAGCTCCTCACACAAGAGAATTGCATCTTACCATTGATGAAAGATTTTCAAGATCACAAAACCCAATTGTGTTGATTAGAAAGAGAAAACCACAAATTGTTGAATCTACAAACCAAGCCTCATTGCAAATAAAAGTCTTTCATTTTCAATCAAATCATATCCATAGACCACCCTGTGGGAGGATTGTGAACAAGGAAAGGATGGTATTTTAGCATGTAGCAAATGGCGAGCAAGAACCCCTGACCTAACTATGGTCACGTAGGACCACTAGTGACTCAATCCTTAATCACCAGGAAACTCACTACCAACAACACGACATCAAAGAGAAACTACCATCGTAGGAATAGGAACGCCATTAGTAGCATAGAGGTCGATTGAACCAGAGCTGACGTCAGGTTCAGCAAGGGTAGAGGTTGAGATAAAATTACTCAGAAAGCAAGAACAATGTGAAATCCCTATTAGTGAAGTCTATGACCAGAGAAGACATGTCTCCCAAACCCAAACTTTCATTGTTCAACGCACCCATGGCTATCAGACATGGCGAGAGAAGGAAATTGAAACTAGGCACTAGGTTGTAGGCGATTACAGGAGAGACAGGAGCATCATCGGGAATTGACTGTTTGAGGGAGGAAATGCACTGAATATGTTAGATTCATAGGCATCGGGGGTCAGTCAGGAGCAGGCCTTGAGATGCATTCATGTTGGGCATCTGTGTGTACAGAAGAATGCAACACTTTGTCCTGATATGTCCAATGTAACTGTGATGCTCTCTAGCAGTTCAATGACATTGAAACTTATCTAGATGGGGGAATGACGAGCATAAAAATGAAACGATATCACAAAGTTCAGTATATGAAGCTTCCCTTACCGAAGTAGAAGCTAGATAATTTCACTGTACTGTGCGTCTAGACAAGAGAATGCACGTTGACCATATTTATTAATTACCTACAATCAGAATTGATATGGATGATGTCACCTCAACTTCTCTAAACTGGACAGCGTGAAGGTGAAGGCATGAAAAAGTGGTGACTGGCGTGTTTTAAAGTGATGAACGGTTAGAGTGTGGAGAGTCGTCTCCAGGATGGCTTCAGTTGTTGATTTTAAAACATAGTTTAGTGCAGTACATAGTAGGATACGCCTTCGACGTAAAAAATATAGCTAATATTCACTAATTTAGTTACTAATAGCACCCATGATTAATTATACTAGTACTTACATCTAAAGGAAGTTCAAGATTACGTCAATAGAAAACTATAAGTATGTTAATATCTTAGAGAGTATGTGTTTGTACATGTAAATTCTAGTTAAATGTAGTTGGATTAAATAATTAATAATAAATGCTAAATGATATAATGAAATAAACTTAGACAAATATAGATATTTTTCTTTAAGGAAATTAAGTATTATCTAATTATGAAATATTTGTATACAGATTTAAAACATAAAACAATGCAAATGAAAAATGAAAGTTGCCATCAAATTGACAAAAAATCACTACAAATAGAAAGTATGTTCCAATCTAGTTGTCAAATCAATATTTATCTAGCTTTTATGTGATAAGTGAGATTTTGGAGGCTTTTACCATTAAACGATAGCTGGTTTACCATTAAATGACGGTTGAAACTTGTTTTCTGATGACTCAATTTGCAAGCATGAGACTTGTTTCAGGCTCAAATCTCACACTATATATAATTAATTAGTTTTTATTTTGTAGAAGACTTATTTATTTTTTGAACATATAATATAAAATTTTAAATATATATATATATATTATTATCTAAAAAATATTAAAAGTATTATATAATTAGATAATATTTATTAAAATTTTCAAAATAAAAGTTTGGTATGTATTTCATGTAGCATTTGTATTGTTGAGTGTGTGGAAGAGCTTTGTGATGGAAAGGCACTCGTGTTTCATAATTGAAGTCTCAGTGGAGGGTTTGGTGTTGTTTGGTGTGGACACACCAATTTCTCTAGGTGCCAAAACTCGCCAATCGACATTTAGGGAGGTTACAGAACAATGCCTTAAAAGGATTATGCTCAATATTGGCCATCTGCTGGTTGCGGAAATGAAAATGGTGCTAGGCTTCGAGCACTTAAACAAAATCAATTTGGAAGGGACAATACATATGTCACCAACCATGTGTCAAGGGTGGAGGCTAAGGTGTTGTTGGAAAAGGTCTTCAAAAAAGACCTACTGTTGGGTGTGGATGAGGTGTTAAAGGTTGTCATTGTGGGGATTGGTATTCCCCATCCTAGTGACGCTAATGAATACGGATGATGTGTGGATGAGGTGTTAAAGGTTGTCATTGTGGGGATTGGTATTCCCCATCCTAGTGACTTGGAGTTGCTAATGAATACAGATGATGCAATGAAGATTTTTCCATTTCTGCTAGATATGAAGGGTTTGTCTCTCATGAGGCATCGAATGATCATCGTCATGGCAGTGGAGTATATGAAAAAGTTTTTTCAGGCTCATGGTTGTGCAGGATATTGACTAGATTATGGACTTTGAGGCCTTTGCTAAGGCCAATGGCTTTATGTGAGTATGGGTATAATTAGAGTTTAGTTAATATGATCTATCTTCGTCTTGGTAAAGAATAGATATGGGTAGTGCAGTTAATATTAGAAAACTGGCTTTTGTAAATTTTGTAATGGATGGGATTATCTGCTATTTTAGTGTTTGATAGGTAGTGGCGTATGGGTGTTGGTTATCAGTATAGGTGGGTTGTGGTGGTCGGGTTTGCAAAAGGCCTATGGGTCGAGGCTCCTCTTTGTTTTTCCTTTAGAGGCTTTTGGATGGGTGTTTAGCTAGGTGGTAGTAGCAGTTAAACCTGAATGAAAATCATGGCTTTTGGTGATTCCCTACATTAGTAGATGTTTGTAAACTTTATTTTAATAATTTATAAATATAACTCTTACATATCAAAGAAAATAAAAAAAATAAATTATCAAATAGTGGGTTTTCAAAAATTAAATAAAAAAGTACATTAATTCTCAACTAAGCATTAAAATTATGTGTTCATGTATGTACATAGTAAATAAATAATTCTGACTTTTAAAAAAATAACTCATAAATAAAATAGCTTGAAATAGATATTTCTTGTCGTTTTTAGATAGATGTAATTAAGATATTTATAGTAGTATTGGGTATGTGCAGGATCATCATGGAAAAAACAGGCCCTTAAGTGGCAATGAAAATTCAGAAAAATTAGAGTTAGGCAACTTGATGTAAAAATTTGAATAAGTTATCTATATTATTTCAAAGATATGTAAGAATAGAATCTATGGAAAATTGAATGTAGTTTCAAACTACTAGGTTTATTTTTCTAAAAAAATCTGTTTGGTGAAAAATTGAAATTAAATAAAGGGGAAATTTTTAAATTTCGTGGAAAAAATAAGTAAGGTCTATCCGACTCACCCCAACTATAATAAACGCGAATATTTTTGGTAAGATTTTGATATGTAGAGAGACCTATGTCCGATGTGATGTATATTATTTTTTTGTATTTTTTCCAAGTAAATAATTAATTATGAATTTTTAATTGCCAACTTCTAAAAAATATAAAAACTTGTATGTCCACCACCTTAACTTAGTCAAAACCCTATGAAATTCAAATTCCCTTTTTTAATCCCATAGCATGCAAAGTATAGAATGTGACATGTTTTGGATTACAAAACTGTGATACCGCTTTGAAAGTACAGGTAGATGTTTTTCAATCAGCCAATCAAGAATTAGTCAGAATTATAATAGAAATGAATAATGCTCATTTATTAGATTCAAAATAGTAGTATAATTTATATTGGTGGAAAGCTAAGCAAAGCCTTTTACAAACCCCTTTTCATTTCATCAATTTTGGGTAAAAAAAACTCGTCAACCATATGTGCGAAGTCTAGAAAAATAAGGTACATTGTTAAACACATTTTTTGTGTTGACTTCTTAGGATTGGCAGGTCCAAACCAAAATCCAAAGCAAGCCCAAGGCTAATTGATGGGAGATATAAAATACTTTCATTTAAGGCTTTTTATGTTTAAAAAGACTTGTTTTTATTGTTAATTGACATGACTGGCGATAGACAATAGATTAACATATTTGCTTATTTTACTTTATGTTTAAATAAATTAGTGGATATTTTGGAAGTGATAACTTATGTTAAATGTGTTGCTTTATGATGACTTTGGATGAGATGATTATACTGCATTAATCTTTATTACCATGATTGTTGTCCTTTTTATAAGGCTTTTTAACAGGGTATCTTAAAGGTTGATGAGACGACTAAATTCTCTATCTAATCATGAGGAATGACTACACCATAGATAGGCCCTACTGGATGATGAGTCAATCCAAGTCTGAACCAACTTCTTCATAGTCGGTTGAGGAACTATTACTTCCAGTGCCAGTCTAGCGTAGTTCTGGCATAGTCCTCCTTCAGTCAACTTCAGTTCTATTTTTAGTTTCATTTTGAATCTGTAGTTAGTCGCCTTAAGTTTAGGCAGTTAGCACCATGTTAGAAGCTAATAAGGATATTTAATAAATATCCACATTTCGGTCTTAGTTACCTAAGTTAGATAATTTGCAATTAGAATCTTTATGTAATCACAAAGCAATACACTAATCTACATTCTACTTTTGATCAATGAGAAAGGAAGCAAGAAGTTAATTAATCCACTTTGTTGAAGGATCTTACCTAAGGAAGAGCAAGGCCTGCTCAACCTTTGGAAC